>VDFB02305325.1:0-55710 GCA_007258455.2 Sequoia sempervirens | reverse complement strand
ATCATTCAAAGGATTAATCTCCTCCTTCCTTTTCATAACTATGGTTGAGGTGCTTAGAAGAACAATCTAATCTGTCAACGACATTGGATCTTGGAAAGGGTTAAGGGTAATTGACAATGTTAATCATGTTACGCATCTCCCTATTCTTGCCATAGAGAGATAAAGAGGGAGCGAGAGATAGATAGAGAGGTGGAGAGGAGGAAAGAAAGAAATGATATATATATGTATAGAGAGAGAGAGGGGGGTGCTGATGTGCTTTCCATATACATACAAACGCAAATAAATCCACAACAAACCTTATCTCTCTTGAAAGATATTTCAACTTTGAGATTTTTTTTTTATTCCATATCTTCAATAGCCAAATCTTCACTCAAAGTTACTTATAAACCAATTTAATAGTGGACTTGTGTAATTTGTGCATTATTTTACACATAAAGGAGTGTAGGATAAGATGAAATTATAGTACATAATTAAAAAATTTACCCGAATTTCATCTTTATTTACAAATATCACAAGTTATTTTGAAATATTTTAACAAAATGACAAATAAATTTGACCAATTCTTATAAAACTATCTAAAATGATAAAAAAAGTATTAAAAGGATAAAGGGGGAGAAAAAGAATGAGTTAGAAATCCTACGTTTTGTTGATTTCACATGAATACTCTTACAAATCCTCTTCTTCCAATGAGGAAGAAGGAGATAACACTAAAATGGAAGAAAGGGCTCCCAAAGGTAAACAAATAGAGATCCAAATAAAGGAAGGCGACGGTGATCATGAGTCATCCAATGGAAAATCTGCTATGCCCGAATGGTTGGAGAGGCAACTTGAAAAGAAGACTCCTACCCCAAAGGATCCAAGAGCAAGGCTGGAGGCTATCTTAGCCCAAACAGAGATCACCACCAAGAAAGAGACGAAGCACAAAATCATATCTATGGTAACGATGGATGCTTCTGGGTCCCCAACTGCGCATGTAGCCACGCCGATGGTGGGCAAGGAAGGAGTAATCCATAATATCTCCACCATTGATTTAGGAACTACTACTAGAGAGAAAAAGGTAGGACACCTCAAGGAGTGTGTGGCTATGGTGGTACATCTAATACAAAAAGATAAAGTCTCAAAGGACGAGCTTAAAGCACAGGTACCTGATTTGACAGCTTACATCCAACAATGGTCTTCAGCTGAAGAAATGCCTACCACACCCACAACTCCCCCTCAATTGTTGTCCAAGGAACAAACCGATAAGCTGAAAAAAATAAAGAGTTCGGAAAAAATTACAGAAAGTTGGTTCCGACAGGTTTTATACGTCAAAAATATGGGTATCAGTTGGGCTGTTAGAATAGCCAACAAGTTCCAAGACTTGCAACAGTCTCTGGAAAGCATCAAGAAAAAATGCATTGACTTCCCTGTGACGTATGAATCCACCTACCCAAAGACCAAGGCTATCCTCCGACTGTCAAGTGCCACATGGGAAAGGGAGCTTGCACTCAAGAGGGACGATTATTTGCTCATGGATGTTTGGAGTCAAGACTTTGAGAACCAAAAAGAAAGATTGACGTAGGTGATTAAAAAAGTAGATCCAAACATTGAGTGGATCAAAGAGATTAGGGTGGATTGTGTCTGATACCTGAAGTTAATGATAGGTTATTAGATGCCCGTCCTATAAATGGAGCCAAATAAATTTAGGCCCCATTTCCAAGAAAGGATAGAGGATGGGATGTCGAACGAAATAACCACAAATTTCATGAGTTTTGTCATCCGAGCCTTCACACAGTCATAGTTGTTCCGAGACCATGCTACCAAGTATGATGCAGACTAGAAAAGGCTTGAGGACAACTCCAAGGAGTGGAATTATCAAGTATTGCGGTCCGAGGTCATAGAGGTCGACAAACTCCAACTCATAATTTTGAAGTTCATGGAGTATGCAGCTTTGAAGAGAGGGGAAGGCAACCCTATTATTAGTGAAGAGCTTTTAAAGGAATAGCTACAACAAAAGGGCAATCAGCAAAGGACATGATGCTAGAGTGTTGTCACTAGAGGACAAAATAAGGGTGAAGACAAAGTTGTATTTTAAATTATAATATATTGGGGGGTAGGTAGAACCCTAATTTGTAGTGAATTTTGGCCACACAATAAGTTTAATCTTGGCTATTTGTTCTAGTTATTGGGCACTATAAATGGGGGTCTCCTCTCATTTTCAAGAGAGAGTTGAGTTGTTGTAAAGACATGCTACATAAATTTCTAATGAAAATACATTGACTTGGTGCATTTTCTAATCTTCTTCACATGGTTCATGATTCAATCTCCATTGTTAGATGTTTTATTTAGATTTACATTGTTGTTCTAGTTAGCTTTAAACTGCTTAATTAGATACTGGTAATGTTGTTTTGTTATCATAGAAATTTCTACTGTATTGATGCTTTCTAGTCCATACTTTTTGCTATTTGCTACTAGTAAATGGTCTTGTAAGGCTAGTATGGGCTAAAACTTGAAGCTACTTTTAAACTTTTATCTCTATTCATGCATGTATGTGGTGAATGAATTATAAAATATCTGCAGACCTTTGATGATAGAACACATTTCATGATACTGTAGGTTTCTTGGTTAAGTGGAATCTTGTTTGAAGGAAGTTGTCCATAGCAGATCCTCCATGATCATTGTTCATCGTTAGTTGCAGATCCAGGAACCTTCTCTCTTCCCTACTCTTTTTCCTCTTTTTTTAGAAACAACCTATTATAAGGTTCATTGCACATTATAAAGCCAAAACTTAAGGAAAACATTGAAGTTTTATATTTTTGTTTGAACCTGTAGCAAAGTGCACCTTAACTTTCATCTCAAAAGCTTCAGATTTTAAGACCCACCTCACATCCAGCTACGTAAGTCTGCCCTGTGATACCAACAAAATCACATTAAACATCAACTGAGGAATTCCATGCAAGTCAAGACCTGACACCTGAGAGATCTTGGGGTGATTTTTAGCAACTTGTTGTTGGAAGTCTCCTTTAAAGAGAGGTACTGCACCTACACATTGCCTGTGCTGAAAAAGTGTGCAAAAACACCCATCAACAATATATAACACGCTTATAAGATGATAACCACTATCTTTTATCACACGATTACAAGGATACATTTATACTTTACATCTGCTTCGAGTACAATACATAGATCAAATATACGAGTTTACATCATAAACTTCCCAACACATGTGGGGGTAATACATCAATACAAGAGTATAACTAAAATACATAATAAGCATCTAGCTACAAGAAAATCTATGGCTCATGCTCCATTTGGAAGGAACTGCACCCTACACACGCTGATGGGGAACCCAACGGGGTGCGTAGCATGTTCTACCCAACCACGTGGGTTTTAGAAAAACCCACCCCCCTTGCCAGGAGATGACAAGGAAGAATCCTCGACCAAGGATGCCCAAATAGAAAACAACAAGACTCAACTCCAGAGAAGAGTGACATGGGAATACATAGTCAAACACTAAATCAATAGATTCAAAAATAATAACATCAATAGATCACAAAACATAACATCAATAGACCACTTACAAAGACTTGCAAAATCAACAAATCATAAAAAGGTGTACTAACACAAAGAAGCACTACATCTCAAATGAAGCACACGTGAGGCATAAACCATCCCGCCACCATCCACATACATAATTACTCGCTAAAACAGGAACAAGTCAAGCATAGGAACCAAAATTGCAATTACAATCAAACTTTTCCAAATCCAAAATCAAATGATAAATACATTATTCAGCGAACTGCCTCATGCCTTTGGAAGTCTAAAGCCAAATTAACTCCTAACGGGGGTACTGTGACATTGAGTGTTTCCACATTGATTAAAAGGAAAAAGAATTAACACAAGGTAGATAAAAACAAATCCAACTTTAACAAGAAATCCATCAAACCGTAGTTCACAATTTGACTGAAAATGCCATTACGATATTCCAAATCCAATTAAAAAATACACTTATCTAGAGAATGTAAAATTTTCCCTAAATGCTAAAATTGCTTCTTTCCATTTAAATCTATTAATGTAACTCAGTTATTTCATTCATACTAAAATATGTGTATGTATGTACATTCCTTTCTTTCAAATAATATTTCTGAAATAAACTTGATTTAAAATAACTAGTTTATAGCCTATCAACATATGGTGAGATCACAAAATTATCATCATCATCATCATCATCATCATCATCATCATCATCATCATCATCATCATCATCATATATATATATTCATTAAATGTTAAACATCATTATTTAAAATCCATTTAAATTCTGACATACAACATAATCAAATATATATATGTATACATATACACACACACACATATATATAATGAAATATAATAAAGTGTAAGAAACATGTGACGAGGGTGCAACCCGAGACACTAAAAATTGACACACCAAATAGAGAATGTTATTTTATTATTCAAAAAATAATCTTCTTACATGCAGAGGATCTAATATCCCCATGTTTTGAAAATATGCAAATTACATAATTACAGAAAAACCCCTTTTCGAAGTATGCAAACTTGTCCACAAAAGCTACCCAAAACATAAAAAAACCTGCCCATAAATGGAGCTGGCTTTTAGCTTGTAGCCAAAACAACATGCAAATTTGAGTTTTTGGCAGTATGGCACCAAAAATTAGAAATTCAAATTGAAATTTCAAAAGTACATTTGAAAATTAGTATCTTCTAGAAAGTGCGCCAACTTCTGGGAGCCATAACTTTTGATCTGAGACTCCATTTTTTGAACACATTCACACGACTTCAATAATTAAATAAGCATGTTCAAGCCATGTTGCAACATAAAATCAAGGAAATATATATAAAACACTATGAAACAAGACTTAAAATGCCATGAAAATGACAAGGGGCCATTTTTCTACCGCACAAATCTACATGATTATCATTAAGGGATTTCAAGTGGGACCTAGTAGAGTTGTGGAGTTGAAGGAGAAGCTACCACATCAACCACCATAGAAGATTGAGAAAACCTTAGACATAAGAAATTAAAGGTGAAATTGAAACAAGTAGTACCAACAATACTTGGTGAACTGGAAATGAAGACTAGTGGAGGATTCACCATGCATCTCTCAGGTTAAGGTGGACCACTTTGGTTTTCCTCTAGCCTCAATGAAGTGAGGGACTCACTTTTATTCCAACCCTGGGTGTCTGATACAGGAGCATCCCTAGTTGTAAAGAAATCTTGTATCAATCAAAGACATTTCTTTTCGTACAATTTAGTTTGTAGTTATCTCAATAGTATCTTCCACATTTCACGGCATTATCATTTCTTAGCTCACAGAAATGATATAGATTCTAAATGATCCCATCTTCAACATACCAAAATTTCATGGGATTTGCATTCGTTTGTAGAAAGTTATTAGTCTAAAAATTTCATTATCAATTCTCTATCAAAGTAATGAGGGCTTATTTGGTCCAAACTGATTGTGCGAACAATTTTTGAAATGTTTGGAGCTTAATGAAAGACCATTGAAGGCACTTTATGTTAGGGGGACTATCTTGGAGATCCGCAATACATTTCCATTGCATGATCATTTATTTTATCATGTTCTTAGGTCGACCTACATGTTTTATCCTGAATTGGGATTGTAAGCCCTTGAGGCTGGCATGGACCATAATTGCAGTTAGAGATTCATATTAAAATCATTTGTAATATATTATAAAGTAATTAAGTAGTTAGTAGATAGAAAAGGAAAATAGTTCAAGCTGTCTAGGTTATTGCATCATAACAAGGTCATAAGCCAATTGTAATATCTTGTAATGTCCTATGGCATATGCCAGTTGGCCCTAGTCACTATGCACTTGTAGCATATGGCACATGTAAGATTGCAAGTTACTAAATTAATGATAATTCCTATTTCTTGAGCATCTCTTTTGTTATTTCCATTGTGTTAAGCTCAAGGTTGCATGGTTGGACAATCCTATCTAGACCCTCCATCTATGATTGCATCACTACCAATCTAAACTCTAAGTGAATTATAGTAGTGCCTATGTACTTATAAATAATTATATAAAACCACTAGCTCATACCTCCAATATCTAAAAAATGAAAGAGGCAAAAACCATAAATGGTTATACCAAAGCAATAGATCAATAATCATGTCTATTAGTTTACTTTGAATGGTGAATGATCAAATAAATTAAGTAATGCATGAGGATGGAAGTTTTGAAGTTTCTTATGCAAGTGCTTAATATTGGTTTTTCAATTCCAAATCTAGTATTAGTTGATACTTTATCTAAATGAGAAACGTTGAGTCTTTTCTTTTGGATCTTCTAAAAGGATTTTTGGAAGACAATAAAGAAGTAAATATTATTCAAGAATACCTTCTATTTAATGGCATGTTGGACATTGGTAATAGTTTGGAATGTATTGTTGCTCCTTATAGCTATAGACTAGGAGAGAGAAGAGAAATAAATAGATTTAATTTTTTTGCTGTATCTATTTAAAAAAGAGTTTTCAAATTAAGATTTTATTACAATCAACATAAATCAAATAAAAGAGAAAATTCTTTATTTTAATATAGATAGCTGCCTATTCATCAAAAAAATAATAATAATAGAGATAATATGACTACATAAATTAAATTGGGTCTTATAATTATTTATTTTAAAAGGAATACATAAAAGTAGTACAAAGTTCTTAACCTCTCATATAATAAATGTTGAATTAGTAATTTTTGTGTAGAACATTATAAATTTATCCAAATTATTCAAGTTTTAAAATCCCTTCGTAAAATATGAAATTTACATTCATATATTTTTAAGAAAATGTTCAATTTACTGAATTATACTCTACTTTTTTGTGATTGGCATATCACTTTTTCCAATTTGTAAGATTCTACAGAACGTTCCACTTTTCATCTACTAAAGTGTAATTTGAAATAAATCATAGCAATTAGATTAAAAATTTGTTAACAATTTATATGTGAGAGCGGATCTTTCCTTGAGTCTATCATCCAAACTTTCACTGTTATCAATGTTAAGTTGATGATATTGAATTGTTAAATGCCCCATCTTGCTTGTTAGAAAACCAATATTTATATTGTTTTCTACCCTTTCATATAAATTTTGTAACTTTTTCTATAATAATTCTAAAATTCTTGTTCTTCACCTAGTTTTATATGCTTATGAGTGATATGTGATATAGTTATTGAGGCACCACTCTTGTCACTAAGTTAAAATTATTTTTTTCATTTTTTTTTTTGGTTAGAATCCCTCTTGAATTCATCACTTGCATTCATTTAATAAAAATATTGATTGGGCTACTAAAACTCTACCTACAAACTATCAAAAAAAATAGTTTTTGACATTAGGGTGTACGGTTGAGATATTTTACTAAGATTTATTAAACCTAGATCCCCTCATAAAGGTTCTCACTCGAAAAACTATTAAATATATTTTCTTAGAAAAAATGTCAAGATAAATATCGATAGATTTGTTCTTGATCTTTATATCTAAGTTCGATTTCAAGCCTCCTCATCTACCATTATATACTTCACTACCTCTACTACCTAATGTATAATCTATTTTCCGTTTGTTTTCTTATTAGCTACAACATGATCCTCCCAAACATTTTCTTTCTTTACTTTTTTTTTTTTTCTATAACCCTAAGAACTTGAACCATTTTGAGTGTGGACTATTTCTTCTCATGCTATAGTTTACACCAAACTCATTAAAGACCACACACATTATGTTTAATAAACATGCATGCAAATATGAATACCAACCACCACACACATTATGTTTAATAAACATGCATGCAAATATGAATACCAACCTGCAATGATATTTTCAGACCATTAAAGACCACATATGTAATTCAATAGAAACAAGCCTTTGTAATGGAAAGCTTCTTTACCTACTGAATTGTACGGGCAAAAACTTGCGAAAACCATTGTGCAACGTCCAGACTCCATTTTCCCATTATTAGTTTCCTTAATCGATCTGTTGCTCCTCTTTCCTTTTTATTATTAAGCACGGAACTTCTGACTGTTGTTAATCCCTTAATAAATACGATAGGGATAAGAAACTAAAATAATATAAAAATATGATAGGGAACTGATGTTTGACCGTGCGGCTTCAGGATGCAGATGCAAATTCAATGGGTGAATAAAAATTAGTATAGAAGTTGTTGAATATTTAACACTGATGACCAATGGCGATGACGTCGTCATTCGCTTGTTACGTATAAATACAGACAGGCTGCTCACGTCTTTCCACCCATGCGCACAACATCTGCACTTTGAGAGAAGGGATAGCTGGTGGTAATATTAATTAGGGGTTTTTAATCTCTCTTCTTTCTTTGAATTAAGGAGGAATCTTCTGATAATGTGTGACATAAAGGTAACGATCACAAGCCTAAACTCTGGCTTGAGATTGGGTGTGAATCCCTCCAAAGATAATGATAGCGTTGATTTATGTCAAACATGTGACAACTGATGACTGCCAGGTTAGTGTTTGTCTCGATTCATCATTTACTGATCTGTTTCAATCTTAACCTTAATTATTAGACACTTGTTCTTGCTTGACAGAAATGGACGATGACTAAAAAAGATGGCGAGAATAACGAAGATTTACGGAGTTTCAAAATGTCGAGAATAACGAATTTCTGTGTCCCTGACTCTCGCCATGGAATACCCCCATGGGAGGTGAGACTTCAGTCAAGAGTTCTCTATGGCGTATATATATATATATATATATATATATATATATATATATATATATATATATATTCAACTATATGACATTTTCATGTTTCTGCAGGGTGCGAACAAGTGCAAGCGATGAGTATGTGGATGGTCGAAGGTTCGGTCATTCGAAGATCTTGGCCTATCCTAAGGGTCATCCTGTCAAACTTATAACAGCGGTGAACGAGAAGGAGGTCAAAATTCATTCTCTGAATCCTGATGACCTGGATCCCTCATTATTTGATATCACAGAGACCCCCCCTAAAAAGGATGGCTAGGTAGTACTGTTAGTCTAAAATGAAAGCAAAGGGTTTTTCAATTGCGGCTTGTTTGCTGCCCAGCAATCAAATGCAATTTTTTTCCCTTGCTATTTAATTTTCTATTGCACGTTCTTTTAAGTTATTTGTATTTAATTTTCTATGTACCTTTTTCTTGAAATCATTTAATTATGAAAAATATGAGTTTTTTATAAATAATCTGATGTTAGCTTTCATAATTTTATATCACATTTTCTAACAAAAAAAACAGGAATATATGGTCATTTCATTTACTTGTCTATTTTTATTAAATCATTCTATCAATTAAAACAATTTTCTCTAATACATTAGTGTCTACTTCATAGACAGTTATCACATTATACAAATTTTGAGAGCTATTAGGAGTGATGGAATATCTTACTTCAATACATAAATATATAAAACTCGTAACTTTATTGCAATGAATGATATCACAATTTATATTTGATAAAAAGATAGTAAAATTTCTACTTAATATGAATCGAAAAAATATTAAACAATCACCCAGATAGACTTTAATTATTTCTCAAAATTGAGATATTTGTGAGAAAAATATACCTGCACATTGCATTATTTTACAATATCAATTGACACTGAAATAGTCACATCAATACTATTTCCATTTTTCTTCCTAATGGAGAAATCACATTAGATATCATTCAAAGGATTAATCTCCTCCTTCCTTTTCATAACTATGGTTGAGGTGCTTAGAAGAACAATCTAATCTGTCAACGACATTGGATCTTGGAAAGGGTTAAGGGTAATTGACAATGTTAATCACGTTACGCATCTCCCTATTCTTGGCATAGAGAGATAAAGAGGGAGCGAGAGATAGATAGAGAGGTGGAGAGGGGGAAAGAAAGAAATGATACATATATGTATAGAGAGAGAGAGGGGGGTGCTGATGTGCTTTCTACATACATACAAACGCAAATAAATCCACTACAAACCTTATCTCTCTTGAAAGATATTTCAACTTTGAGAATTTTTTTTTATTCCATATCTTCAATAGCCAAATCTTCACTCAAAGTTACTTATAAACCAATTTAATAGTGGACTTGTGTAATTTGTGCATTATTTTACACATAAAGGAGTGTAGGATAAGATGAAATTATAGTACATAATTTAAAAATTTACCTGAATTTCATCTTTATTTACAAATATCACAAGTTATTTTGAAATATTTTAACAAAATGACAAATAAATCTGACCAATTCTTATAAAAATATCTAAAATGATAAAAAAAAGTATTAAAAGGATAAAGGGAGAGAAAAAGAATGAGTTAGAAATCCTACGCTTTGGTGATTTAACATGAATACTCTTACAAATCCGCTTCTTCCGATGAGGAAGAAGGAGATAACACTAAAATGGAAGAAAGGGCTCCCACTGGTAAACAAATAGAGATCCAAATAAAGGAAGGCGAGGGTGATCATGAGTCGTCCAATGGAAAATCTGATATGCCCGAATGGTTGGAGAGGCAGCTTGAAAAGAAGACTCCTACCCCAAAGGATCCAAGAGCAAGGCTGGAGGCTATCTTAGCCCAAACGCAGATCACCACCAAGAAAGAGACGAAGCACAAAATCATATCTATGGTAACGATGGATGCTTCTGGGTCCCGAACTGCGCATGTAGCCACGCCGATGGTGGGCAAGGAAGGAGTAATTCATAATATCTCCACCATTGATTGAGGAACTACTACTAGAGAGAAAAAGGTAGGACACCTCAAGGAGTCTGTGGCTATGGTGGTGCATCTAATACAAAAAGATAAAGTCTCAAAGGACGAGCTTAAAGCACAGGTACCTGATTTGACAGCTTACATCCAACAATGGTCTTCAGCTGAAGAAATGCCTACCACACCCACGGCTCCCCCTCAATTGTTGTCCAAGGAACAAATCGATAAGCTAAAAAAAATAAAGAGTTCGGAAAAAATTGCAAAAAGCTGGTTCCGACAGGTTTTATAAGTCAGAAATATGGGTATCAGTTGGGCTATTAGAATAGCCAACAAGTTCCAAGACTTGCAACAGTCTCTGGAAAGCATCAAGAAAAAATGCATTGACTTCCCTGTGACGTATGAATCCACCTACCCAAAGACCAAGGCTACCCTCCGACTGTCAAGACTTGCACTCAAGAGGGACGATTATTTGCTCATGGATGTTTGGAGTCAAGACTTTGAGAACCAAAAAGAAAGATTGACGTAGGTGATTAAAAAAGTAGATCCAAACATTGAGTGGATCAGAGAGATTAGGGTGGATTGTGTCTGATACCTGAAGTTAATGATAGGTTATTAGATGCCCGTCCTATAAATGGAGCCAAATAAATTTAGACCCCATTTCCAAGAAAGGATAGAGGATGGGATGTCGAACGAAATAACCACAAATTTCATGAGTTTTGTCATCCGAGCCTTCACACAGTCATAGTTGTTCCGAGACCATGCTACCAAGTATGATGAAGACTGGAAAAGGCTTGAGGACAACTCCAAGGAGTGGAATTATCAAGTATTGCGGTCCGAGGTCATAGAGGTCGACAAACTCTAACTCGTAATTTTGAAGTTCATGGAGTATGCAGCTTTGAAGAGAGGGGAAGGCAACCCTATTATTAGTGAAGAGCTTTTAAAGGAATAGCTACAACAAAAGGGCAATCAGCAAAGGACATGATGCTACAGTGTTGTCACTAGAGGACAAAATAAGGGTGAAGACAAAGTTGTATTTTAAATTATAATATATTGGGGGGTAGGTAGAACCCTAATTTGTAGTGAATCTTGGCCACACAATAAGTTTAATCTTGGCTATTTGTTCTAGTTATTGGGCACTATAAATGGGGGTCTCCTCTCATTTTCAAGAGAGAGTTGAGTTGTTGTAAAGACATGCTACATAAATTTCTAATGAAAATACATTGACTTGGTGCATTTTCTAATCTTCTTCACATGGTTCATGATTCAATCTCCATTGGTAGATGTTTTATTTAGATTTACATTGTTGTTCTAGTTAGCTTTAAACTGCTTAATTAGATACTGGTAATGTTGTTTTGTTATCATAGAAATTTCTACTGTATTGATGCTTTCTAGTCCATAATTTTTGCTATTTGCTACTAGTAAATGGTCTTGTAAAGCTAGTATGGGCTAAAACTTGAAGCTACTTTTAAACTTTTATCTCTATTCATGCATGTATGTGGTGAATGAATTATAAAATATCTGCAGACCTTTGATGATAGAACACATTTCATGATACTGTAGGTTTCTTGGTTAAGTGGAATCTTGTTTGAAGGAAGTTGTCCATAGCAGATCCTCCATGATCATTGTTCATCGTTAGTTGCAGATCCAGGAACCTTCTCTCTTCCCTACTCTTTTTCCTCTTTTTTTAGAAACAACCTATTATAAGGTTCATTGCACATTATAAAGCCAAAACTTAAGGAAAACATTGAAGTTTTACATTTTTGTTTGAACCTGTAGCAAAGTGCACCTTAACTTTCATCTCAGAAGCTTCAGATTTTAAGATCCACCTCACATCCAGCTACGTAAGTCTGCCCTGTGATACCAACAAAATCACATTAAACATCAATTGAGGAATTCCATGCAAGTCAAGACCTGACACCTGAGAGGCCTTGGGGTGATTTTTAGCAACTTGTTGTTGGAAGTCTCCTTTAAAGAGAGGTACTACACCTACACATTGCCTGTGCTGAAAAAGTGTGCAAAAACACCCATCAACAATATATAACACGCTTATAAGATGATAACCACTATCTTTTATCACACGATTACAAGGATACATTTATACTTTACATCTGCTTCCAGTACAATACATAGATCAAATATACAAGTTTACATCATAAACTTCCCAACACATGTGGGGGTAATACATCAATACAAGAGTATAACTAAAATACAAAATAAGCATCTAGCTACAAGAAAATCTATGGCTCATGCTCCATTTGGGAGGAACTGCACCCTACACACGCTGATGGGGAACCCAACGGGGTGCGTAGCATGTTCCACCCAACCACGTGGGTTTTAGAAAAACCCACCCCCCTTGCCAGGAGATGACAAGGAAGAATCCTCGACCAAGGATGTCCAAATAGAAAACAACAAGACGCAACTCCAGAGAAGAGTGACATGGGAATACATAGATAAACACTAAATCAATAGATTCAAAAATCATAACATCAATAGATCACAAAACATAACATCAATAGACCACTTCCAAAGACTTGCAAAATCAACAAATCATAAAAAGGTGTACTAACACAAAGAAGCACTACATCTCAAATGAAGCACACGTGAGGCATAAACCATCCCGCCACCATCCACATACATAGTTACTCACTAAAATAGGAACAAGTCAAGCATAGGAACCCAAATTGCAATTACAATCAAACTTTTCCAAATCCAAAATCAAATGATAAATACATTATTCAGCGAACTGCCTCATGCCTTTGGAAGTCTAAAGCTAAATTAACTCCTAACGAGGGTACTGTGACATTGAGTGTTTCCACATTGATTAAAAGGAAAAAGAATTAACACAAGATAGATAAAAACAAATCCAACTTTAACAAGAAATCCATCAAACTGTAGTTCACAATTTGACTGAAAATGCCATTACGATATTCCAAATCCAATTAAAAATTACACTTATCTAGAGAATGTAAATTTTTTCCTAAATGCTAAAATCGCTTCATTCCATTTAAATCTATTAATGTAACTCAGTTATTTCATTCATACTAATATACCAAAAATGAAATATAATAAAGTGTAAGAAACATGTGACGAGGGTGCAACCCGAGACACTAAAAATTGACATACCAAATAGATAATTTTATTTTATTATTCAAAAAATTGGCAATATGGCATCGAAAATTAGAAATTGAAATTCAAATTTCAAAAGTACATTTGAAAATTAGTATCTTCTAGAAAGTGCACCAACTTCTGGGAGCCATAACTTTTGATCTGAGACTCCATTTTTTGAACACATTCACACGACTTCAATAATTAAATAAGCATGCTCAAGCCATGTTGCAACATAAAATCAAGGAAATATATATAAAACACTGTGAAACAAGACTTAAAATGCCATTAAATGACAAGGGGCCATTTTTCTACCGCACAAATCTACATAATTATCATTAAGGGATTTCAAGTGGGACCTAGTAGAGTTGTGGAGTTGAAGGAGAAGCTACCACATCAACCACCATAGAAGATTGAGAAAACCTTAGACATAAGAAATTAAAGGTGAAATTGAAACAAGTAGTACCAACAATACTTGGTGAACTGGAAATGAAGACTAGTGGAGGATTCACCATGAATCTCTCAGGTTAAGGTGGACCACTTTGGTTTTCCTCTAGCCTCAATGAAGTGAGGGACTCACTTTTATTCCAACCCTGGGTGTCTGATACAGGAGCATCCCTAGTTGTAAAGAAATCTTGTATCAATCAAAGACATTTATTTTCGTACAATTTAGTTTGTAGTTATCTCAATAGTATCTTCCACATTTCACGGCATTATCATTTCTTAGCTCACATAAATGATATAGATTCTAAATGATCCCATCTTCAACATACCAAAATTTCATGGGATTTGCATTCGTTTGTAGAAAGTTATTAGTCTAAAAATTTCATTATCAATTCTCTATCAAAGTAATGAGGGCCTATTTGGTCCAAACTGATTGTGCGAACAATTTTTGAAATGTTTGGAGCTTAATGAAAGACCATTGAAGGCTTTATGTTAGGGGGACTATCTTGGAGATCCGCAATACATTTCCATTGCATGATCATTTATTTTATCATGTTCTTAGGTCGACCTACACGTTTTATCCTGAATTGGGATTGTAAGCCCTTGAGGCTGGCATGTACCATAATTGCAGTTAGAGATTCATATTAAAATCATTTGTAATATATTATAAAGTAATTAAATAGTTAGTAGATAGAAAAGGAAAATAGTTCAAGCTGTCTAGGTTATTGCATCATAACAAGGTCATAAGCCAACTGTATTATCTTGTAATGTCCTATGGCATATGCCAGTGGGCCTTAGTCACTATGCACTTGTAGCATATGGCACATGTAAGATTGCAAGTTACTAAATTAATGATAATTCCTATTTCTTGAGCATCTCTTTTGTTATTTCCATTGTGTTAAGCTCAAGGTTGCATGGTTGGACAATCCTATCTAGACCCTCCATCTATGATTGCATCACTACCAATCTAAACTCTAAGAGAATTATAGTAGTGCCTATGTAAATATAAATAATTATATAAAACCACTAGCTCATACCTCCAATATCTAAAAAATGAAAGAGGCAAAAACCATAAATGGTTATACCAAAGCAATAGATCAATAATCATGTCCATTATTTTACTTTGAATGGTGAATGATCAAATAAATTAAGTAATGCATGAGGATGGAAGTTTTGAAGTTTCTTATGCAAGTGCTTAATATTGGTTTTTCAAGGCCAAATCTAGTATTAGTTGATACTTTATCTAAATGAGAAACGTTGAGTCTTTTCTTTTGGATCTTCTAAAAGGATTTTTGGAAGACAATAAAGAAGTAAATATTATTCAAGAATACCTTCTATTTAACGGCATGTTGGACATTGGCAATAGTTTGGAATGTATTGTTGCTCCTTATAGCTATAGACTAGGAGAGAGAAGAGAAATAAATAGATTTAATTTTTTTGCTGTATCTATTTAAAAAAGAGTTTTCAAATTAAGATTTTATTACAATCAACATAAATCAAATAACAGAGAAAATTCTTTATTTTAATATAGATAGCTGCCTATTCATCAGAAAAATAATAATAATAGAGATAATATGAATACATAAATTAAATTGGGTCTTATAATTATTTATTTTAAAAGGAATACATAAAAGTAGTACAAAGTTCTTAACCTCTCATATAATAAATGTTGAATTAGTAATTTTTGTGTAGAACATTATAAATTTATCCAAATTATTCAAGTTTTAAAATCCCTTCGTAAAATATGAAATTTACATTCATATATTTTTAAGAAAATGTTCAATTTATTGAATTATACTCTACTTTTTTGTGATTGGCATATCACTTTTTCCAATTTGTAAGATTCTACAGAACGTTCCACTTTTCATCTACTAAAAGTGTAATTTGAAATAAATCATAGCAATTAGATTAAAAATTTGTTAACAATTTATATGTGAGAGCGGATCTTTCCTTGAGTCTATCATCCAAACTTTCACTGTTATCAATGTTAAGTTGATGATATTGAATTGTTAAATGCCCCATCTTGCTTGTTAGAAAACCAATATTTATATTGTTTTCTACCCTTTCATATAAATTTTGTAACTTTTTCTATAATAATTCTAAAATTCTTGTTCTTCACCTAGTTTTATATGCTTATGAGTGATATGTGATATAGTTATTGAGTCACCACTCTTGTCACTAAGTTAAAATTATTTTTTTCATTTTTTTTTTTGGTTAGAATCCCTCTTGAATTCATCACTTGCATTCATTTAATAAAAATATTGATTGGGCTACTAAAACTCTACCTTCAAACTATCCAAAAAAATAGTTTTTGACATTAGGGTGTACGGTTGAGATATTTTACTAAGATTTATTAAACCTAGATCCCCTCATAAAGGTTCTCACTCGAGAAACTATTAAATATATTTTCTTAGAAAAAATGTCAGATAAATATCGATAGATTTGTTCTCGATCTTTATATCTAAGTTAGATTTCTAGCCTCCTCATCTACCATTATATACTTCACTACCTCTACTACCTAATGTATAATCTATTTTCCGTTTGTTTTCTTATTAGCTACAACATGATCCTCCCAAACATTTTCTTTCTTCTTTTTTTTTTTCATATAACCCTAAGAACCTTGAACCATTTAGTGTGGACTATTTCTTCTCATGCTATAGTTTACACCAAACTCATTAAAGACCACACACATTATGTTTAACAAACATGCATGCAAATATGAATACCAACCACCACACACATTATGTTTAATAAACATGCATGCAAATATGAATACCAACCTCCAATGATATTTTCAGACCATTAAAGACCACATATGTAATTCAATAGAAACAAGTCTTTGTAATGGAAAGCTTCTTTACCTACTGAATTGTACGGGCAAAAACTTGCGAAAACCATTGTGCAACGTCCAGACTCCATTTTCCATTATTAGTTTCCTTAATCGATCTGTTGCTCCTCTTTCCTTTTTATTATTAAGCACGGAACTTCTGACTGTTGTTAATCCCTTAATAAATACGATAGGGATAAGAAACTAAAATAATATAAAAATATGATAGGAGACTGATGTTTGACCGTGCGGCTTCAGGATGCAGATGCAAATTCAATGGGTGAATAAAAATTAGTATAGAAGTTGTTGAATATTTAACACTGATGACCAATGGCCATGACGTCGTCATTCGCTTGTTGCGTATAAATACAGAGAGGTTTCTCACGTCTTTCCACCCATGCACACAACATCTGCACTTTGAGAGAAGGGATAGCTGGTGATAATATTAATTAGGGGTTTTTAATCTCTCTTCTTTCTCTAAATTAAGGAGGAATCTTCTGATAATGTGTGACATAAAGGTAACGATCACAAGCCTAAACTCTGGCTTGAGATTGGGTGTGAATCCATCCAAAGATAATGATAGCGTTGTTTTATGTCAAACATGTGACAACGATGACTGCCAGGTTAGTGTTTGTCTCGATTCACCATTTACTGATCTGTTTCAATCTTAACATTAATTATTAGACACTTGTCCTTGCTTGACAGAAATGGACGATGACTAAAAAAGATGGCGAGAATAACGAAGATTTACGGAGTTTCAAAAATGTCGAGAATAACGAATTTCTGTGTCCTGACTCTCGCCATGAATACCCCATGAAGATGAGACTTCAGTCAAGAGTTCTCTATGGCGTATATATATATATATATATATATATATATATATATATATATATATATATATATATATATATTCAACTATATGACATTTTCATGTTTCTGCTGCAGGTGCGAACAAGTGCAAGCGATGAGTATCGCTGGATGGTCGAGAAGGTTTCCGGTCATTCGAAGATCTTGGCCTATCCTAAGGGTCATCCTGTCAAACTTATAACAGTGGTGAACGAGAAGGAGGTCAAAATTCATTCTCTGAATCCTGATGACCTGGATCCCTCATTATTTGATATCACAGAGACCCCCCTAAAAAGGATTGCTAGGTAGTACTGTTAGTCTAAATAAAGCAAAGGGTTTTTTTCAATTGCGCTTGTTTGCTACCCAGCAACCAAATGCAATTTTTTTCCCTTGCTATTTAATTTTCTATTGCACGTTCTTTTAAGTTATTTGTATTTAATTTTCTATGTACCTTTTCTTGAAATCATTTAATTATGAAAAATATGAGTTTTTTATAAATAATCTGATGTTAGCTTTCATAATTTTATATCACATTTTCTAACAAAAAAAATAGGAATATATGGTCATTTCATTTACTTGTCTATTTTTATTAAATCATTCTATCAATTAAAACAATTTTCTCTAATACATTAGTGTCTACTTCATAGACAGTTATCACATTATACAAATTTTGAGAGCTATTAGGAGTGATGGAATATCTTACTTCAATACATAAATATATAAAACTCGTAACTTTATTGCAATGAATGATATCAAAATTTATATTTAATAAAAAGATAGTAAAATTTCTACTTAATATGAATCGAAAAAATATTAAACAATCACCCAGATAGACTTTAATTATTTCTCAAAATTGAGATATTTGTGAGAAAAATATACCTGCACATTGCATTATTTTACAATATCAATTGACACTGAAATAGTCACATCAATACTATTTCCATTTTTCTTCCTAATGGAGAAATCACATTAGATATCATTCAAAGGATTAATCTCCTCCTTCCTTTTCATAACTATGGTTGAGGTGCTTAGAAGAACAATCTAATCTGTCAACGACATTGGATCTTGGAAAGGGTTAAGGGTAATTGACAATGTTAATCACGTTACGCATCTCCCTATTCTTGGCATAGAGAGATAAAGAGGGAGCGAGAGATAGATAGAGAGGTGGAGAGGGGGAAAGAAACAAATGATATATATATGTATAGAGAGAGAGAGGGGGTTGCTGATGTGCTTTCTATATACATACAAACGCAAATAAATCCACAACAAACCTTATCTCTCTTGAAAGATATTTCAACTTTGAGATTTTTTTTTTATTCCATATCTTCAATAGCCAAATCTTCACTCAAAGTTACTTATAAACCAATTTAATAGTGGAATTGTGTAATTTGTGCATTATTTTACACATAAAGGAGTGTAGGATAAGATGAAATTATAGTACATAATTTAAAAATTTACCCGAATTTCATCTTTATTTACAAATATCACAAGTTATTTTGAAATATTTTAACAAAATGACATATAAATTTGACCAATTCTTATAAAAATATCTAAAATGATAAAAAAAGTATTAAAAGGATAAAGGGAGAGAAAAAGAATGAGTTAGAAATCCTACGTTTTGGTGATTTCACATGAATACTCTTACAAATCCTCTTCTTCCAATGAGGAAGAAGGAGATAAAACTAAAATGGAAGAAAGGGCTCCCAAAGGTAAACAAATAGAGATCCAAATAAAGGAAGGCGAGGGTGATCATGAGTCGTCCAATGGAAAATCTGCTATGACCGAATGGTTGGAGAGGCAACTTGAAAAGAAGACTCCTACCCCAAAGGATCCAAGAGCAAGGCTGGAGGCTATCTTAGCCCAAACGCAGATCACCACCAAGAAAGAGACGAAGCACAAAATCATATCTATGGTAACGATGGATGCTTCTGGGTCCCCAACTGTGCATGTAGCCATGCCGATGGTGGGAAAGGAAGGAGTAATCCATAATATCTCCACCATTGATTTAGGAACTACTACTAGAGAGAAAAAGGTAGGACACCTCAAGGAGTTTGTGCCTATGTTGGTGCATCTAATACAAAAAGATAAAGTCTCAAAGGACGAGCTTAAAGCACAGGTACCTGATTTGACAACTTACATCCGACAATGGTCTTCAGCTGAAGAAATGCCTACCACACCCACGGCTCTCCCTCAATTGTTGTCGAAGGAACAAATTGATAAGCTGAAAAAAATAAAGAGTTCGGAAAAAATTGCAGAAAGCTGGTTCCGACAGGTTTTATACATCAGAAATAAGGGTATCAGTCGGGCTGTTAGAATAGCCAACAAGTTCCAAGACTTGCAACAATCTCTGGAAAGCATCAAGAAAAAATGCATTGACTTCCCTGTGACGTATGAATCCACCTACCCAAAGACCAAGGCTATCCTCCGACTGTCAAGTGCCACATGGGAAAGGGAGCTTGCACTCAAGAGGGACGATTATTTGCTCATGGATGTTTGGAGTCAAGACTTTGAGAACCAAAAAGAAAGATTGACGTAGGTGATTGAAAAAGTAGATCCAAAAATTGAGTGGATCAAAGAGATTAGGGTGGATTGTGTCTGATACCTGAAGTTAATGATAGGTTATTAGATGCTCGTCCTATAAATGGACCCAAATAAATTTAGGCCCCATTCCCAAGAAAGGATAGAGGATGGGATGTCGAACGAAATAACCACAGATTTCATGAGTTTTGTCATCCGAGCCTTCACACAGTCATAGTTGTTCCGAGACCATGCTACCAAGTATGATGAAGACTGGAAAAGGCTTGAGGACAACTCCAAGGAGTGGAATTATCAAGTATTACGGTCCGAGGTCATAGAGGTCGACAAACTCCAACTCGTAATTTTGAAGTTCATGGAGTATGCAGCTTTGAAGAGAGGGGAAGGCAACCCTATTATTAGTGAAGAGATTTTAAAGGAATAGCTACAACAAAAGGGCACTCAGCAAAGGACATGATGCTACAATGTTGTCACTAGAGGACAAAATAAGGGTGAAGACAAAGTTGTATTTTAAATTATAATATATTGGGGGGTAGGTAGAACCCTAATTTGTAGTGAATCTTGGCCACACAATAAGTTTAATCTTGGCTATTTGTTCTAGTTATTGGGCACTATAAATGGGGGTCTCCTCTAATTTTCAAGAGAGAGTTGAGTTGTTGTAAAGACATGCTACAGAAATTTCTAATGAAAATACATTAACTTGGTGTATTTTCTAATCTTCTTCACATGGTTCATGATTCAATCTCCATTGTTAGATGTTTTATTTAGATTTACATTGTTGTTCTAGTTAGCTTTAAACTGCTTAATTAGATACTGGTAATGTTGTTTTGTTATCATAGAAATTTCTACTGTATTGATGCTTTCTAGTCCATACTTTTTGCTATTTTCTACTAGTAAATGGTCTTGTAAGGCTAGTATGGGCTAAAACTTGAAGCTACTTTTAAACTTTTATCTCTATTCATGCATGTATGTGGTGAATGAATTATAAAATATCTGCAGACCTTTGATGATAGAACACATTTCATGATACTGTAGGTTTCTTGGTTAAGTGATCTTGTTTGAAGGAAGTTGTCCATAAGCGAGAGCCTCCATGATCATTGTTCATAGTTAGTTGCAGATCCAGGAAACTCTCCTCTTCCCTACTCTTTTTCTTTTTTTTTAGAAATAACCTATGCTAAGGTTCATTACACATTGTAAAGCCAAAACTTAAGGAAAACATTGAAGTTTTACATTTTTGTTTGAACCTGTAGCAAAGTGCACCTTAACTTTCATCTCAGAAGCTTCAGATTTTAAGATCCACCTCACATCCAGCTACATAAGTCTGCCCTGTGATACCAACAAAATCACATTAAACATCAACTGAGGAATTCCATGCAATTAAGGACATGACACCTGAGAGGCCTTGGGGTGATTTTTGGCAACTTGTTGTTGGAAGTCTCCTTTAAAGAGAGGTACTGCACCTACACATTGCCTGTGCTGAAAAAGTGTGCAAAAACACCCATCAACAATATATAACACGCTTATAAGATGATAACCACTATCTTTTATCACACGATTACAAGGATACATTTATACTTTACATCTACTTCCAGTACAATACATAGATCAAATATACGAGTTTACATCATAAAATTCCCAACACATGTGGGGGTAATACATCAATACAAGAGTATAACTAAAATACATAATAAGCATCTAGCTACAAGAAAATCTATGGCTCATGCTCCATTTGGAAGGAACTGCACCCTACACACGCTGATGGGGAACCCAATGGGGTGCGTAGCATGTTCCACCCAACCACGTGGGTTTTAGAAAAACCCACCCCCCTTGCCAGGAGATGACAAGGAAGAATCCTCGACCAAGGATGCCCAAATAGAAAACAACAAGACTCAACTCCAGAGAAGAGTGACATGGGAATACATAGTCAAACACTAAATCAATAGATTCAAAAATCATAACATCAATAGATCACAAAACATAACATCAATAGACCACTTCCAAAGACTTGCAAAATCAACAAATCATAAAAAGGTGTACTAACACAAAGAAGCACTACATCTCAAATGAAGCACACGTGAGGCATAAACCATCCCGCCACCATCCACATACATAATTACTCGCTAAAATAGGAACAAGTCAAGCATAGGAACCAAAATTGCAATTACAATCAAACTTTTCCAAATCCAAAATCAAATGATAAATACATTATTTGGCGAACTGCCTCATGCCTTTGGAAGTCTAAAGCCAAATTAACTCCTAACGGGGGTACTGTGACATTGGGTGTTTCCACATTGATTAAAAGGAAAAAGAATTAACACAAGGTAGATAAAAACAAATCCAACTTTAACAAGAAATCCATCAAATCGTAGTTCACAATTTGACTGAAAATGCCATTACGATATTCCAAATCCAATTAAAAAATACACTTATCTAGAGAATGTAAAATTTTCCCTAAATGCTAAAATTGCTTCTTTCCATTTAAATCTATTAATGTAACTCAGTTATTTCATTCATACTAAAATATGTGTATGTATGTACATTCCTTTCTTTCAAATAATATTTATGAAATAAACTTGATTTAAAATAACTAGTTTATAGCCTATCAACATATGGTGAGATCACAAAATTATCATCATCATCATCATCATCATCATCATATATATATATATATATATATATATATATATATATATATATATATATATATATATATATATATATATATATATATATATATATATATATATATATATATATATATATATATATATATATATATATATATATATATATATATTCATTAAATGTTAAACATCATTATTTAAAATCCATTTAAATTTTGACATAAAACATAATCAAATATATATATGTATACATATACACACACACACATATATAATGAAATATAATAAAGTGTAAGAAACATGTGACGAGGGTGCAAACCGAGACACTAAAAATTGACACACCAAATAGAGAATGTTATTTTATTATTCGAAAACTAATCTTCTTACATGCAGAGGATCTAATATCCCCATGCTTTGAAAATATGCAAACTACATAATTACAGAAAAACCCCTTTTCGAAGTATGCAAACTTGTCCACAAAAGCTACCCAAAACATAAAAAAACCTGCCCATAAATGGAGCTCGCTTTTAGCTTGTAACCAAAACAACATGCAAATTTGAGTTTTTGGCAGTATGGCACTGAAAATTAGAAATTCAAATTCAAATTTCAAAAGTACATTTGAAAATTAGTATCTTCTAGAAAGTGCGCCAACTTCTGGGAGCCATAACTTTTGATCTGAGACTCCATTTTTTGAACACATTCACACGACTTCAATAATTAAATAAGCATGTTCAAGCCATGTTGCAACATAAAATCAAGGAAATATATATAAAACACTATGAAACAAGACTTAAAATGCCATGAAAATGACAAGGGGCCATTTTTCTACCGCACAAATCTACATGATTATCATTAAGGGATTTCAAGTGGGACCTAGTAGAGTTGTGGAGTTGAAGGAGAAGCTACCACATCAGCCACCATAGAAGATTGAGAAAACCTTAGACATAAGAAATTAAAGGTGAAATTGAAACAAGTAGTACCAACAATACTTGGTGAACTGGAAATGAAGACTAGTGGAGGATTCACCATGCATCTCTCAGGTTAAGGTGGACCACTTTGGTTTTCCTCTAGCCTCAATGAAGTGAGGGACTCACTTTTATTCCAACCCTGGGTGTCTGATACAGGAGCATCCCTAGTTGTAAAGAAATCTTGTATCAATCAAAGACATTTCTTTTCGTACAATTTAGTTTGTAGTTATCTCAATAGTATCTTCCACATTTCACGGCATTATCATTTCTTAGCTCACATAAATGATATAGATTCTAAATGATCCCATCTTCAACATACCAAAATTTCATGGGATTTGCATTCGTTTGTAGAAAGTTATTAGTCTAAAAATTTCATTATCAATTCTCTATCAAAGTAATGAGGGCCTATTTGGTCCAAACTGATTGTGCGAACAATTTTTGAAATGTTTGGAGCTTAATGAAAGACCATTGAAGGCACTTTATGTTAGGGGGACTATCTTGGAGATCCGCAATACATTTCCATTGCATGATCATTTATTTTATCATGTTCTTAGGTCGACCTACACGTTTTATGATGAATTGGGATTGTAAGCCCTTGAGGCTGGCATGGACCATAATTGCAGTTAGAGATTCATATTAAAATCATTTGTAATATATTATAAAGTTATTAAGTAGTTAGTAGATAGAAAAGGAAAATAGTTCAAGCTATCTAGGTTATTGCATCATAACAAGGTCATAAGCCAACTGTATTATCTTGTAATGTCCTATGGCATATGCCAGTGGGCCCTAGTCACTATGCACTTGTAGCATATGGCACATGTAAGATTGCAAGTTACTAAATTAATGATAATTCCTATTTCTTGAGCATCTATTTTGTTATTTCCATTGTGTTAAGCTCAAGGTTGCATGGTTGGACAATCCTATCTAGACCCTCCATCTATGATTGCATCACGACCAATCTAAACTCTAAGTGAATTATAGTAGTGCCTATGTACCTATAAATAATTATATAAAACCACTAGCTCATACCTCCAATATCTAAAAAACGAAAGAGGCAAAAACCATAAATGGTTATACCAAAGCAATAGATCAATAATCATGTCTATTAGTTTACTTTGAATGGTGAATGATCAAATAAATTAAGTAATGCATGAGGATGGAAGTTTTGAAGTTTCTTATGCAAGTGCTTAATATTGGTTTTTCAAGGCCAAATCTAGTATTAGTTGATACTTTATCTAAATGAGAAACGTTGAGTCTTTTCTTTTGGATCTTCTAAAAGGATTTTTGGAAGACAATAAATAAGTAAATATTATTTAAGAATACCTTCTATTTAATGGCATCTTGGACATTGGCAATAGTTTGGAATGTATTGTTGCTCCTTATAGCTATAGACTAGGAGAGAGAAGAGAAATAAATAGATTTAATTTTTTTGTTGTATCTATTTAAAAAAGAGTTTTCAAATTAAGATTTTATTACAATCAACATAAATCAAATAACAGAGAAAATTCTTTATTTTAATATAGATAGCTGCCTATTCATCAAAAAAATAATAATAATAGAGATAATATGAATACATAAATTAAATTGGGTCTTATAATTATTTATTTTAAAAGGAATACATAAAAGTAGTACAAAGTTCTTAACCTCTCATATAATAAATGTTGAATTAGTAATTTTTGTGTAGAACATTATAAATTTATCCAAATTATTCAAGTTTTAAAATCCCTTCGTAAAATATGAAATTTACATTCATATATTTTTAAGAAAATGTTCAATTTACTGAATTATACTCTACTTTTTTGTGATTGGCATATCACTTTTTCCAATTTGTAAGATTCTACAGAACGTTCCACTTTTCATCTACTAAAAGTGTAATTTGAAATAAATCATAGCAATTAGATTAAAAATTTGTTAACAATTTATATGTGAGAGCGGATCTTTCCTTGAGTCTATCATCCAAACTTTCACTGTTATCAATGTTAAGTTGATGATATTGAATTGTTAAATGCCCCATCTTGCTTGTTAGAAAACCAATATTTATATTGTTTTCTACCCTTTCATATAAATTTTGTAACTTTTTCTATAATAATTCTAAAATTCTTGTTCTTCACCTAGTTTTATATGCTTATGAGTGATATGTGATATAGTTATTGAGGCACCACTCTTGTCACTAAGTTAAAATTATTTTTTTCATTTTTTTTTTTGGTTAGAATCCCTCTTGAATTCATCACTTGCATTCATTTAATAAAAATATTGATTGGGCTACTAAAACTCTACCTACAAACTATCCAAAAAAATAGTTTTTGACATTAGGGTGTACTGTTGAGATATTTTACTAAGATTTATTAAACCTAGATCCCCTCATAAAGGTTCTCACTCGAGAAACTATTAAATATATTTTCTTAGAAAAAATGTCAAGATAAATATCGATAGATTTGTTCTTGATCTTTATATCTAAGTTAGATTTCTAGCCTCCTCATCTACCATTATATACTTCACTACCTCTACTACCTAATGTATAATCTATTTTCCATTTGTTTTCTTATTAGCTACAACATGATCCTCCCAAACATTTTCTTTCTTTTCTTTTTTTTTCATATAACCCTAAGAACCTTGAACCATTTAGTGTGGACTATTTCTTCTCATGCTATAGTTTTCACCAAACTCATTAAAGACCACACACAGTATGTTTAATAAACATGCATGCAAATATGAATACCAACCTCCAATGATATTTTCAGACCATTAAAGACCACATATGTAATTCAATAGAAACAAGTCTTTGTAATGGAAAACTTCTTTACCTACTGAATTGTACGGGCAAAAACTTGCAAAAACCATTGTGCAACGTCCAGACTCCATTTTCCCATTATTAGTTTCCTTAATCGATCTGTTGCTCCTCTTTCCTTTTTATTATTAAGCACGGAACTTCTGACTGTTGTTAATCCCTTAATAAATACGATAGGGATAAGAAACTAAAATAATATAAAAATATGATAGGGGACTGATGTTTGACCGTGCGGCTTCAGGATGCAAATGCAAATTCAATGGGTGAATAAAAATTAGTATAGAAGTTGTTGAATATTTAACACTGATGACCAATGGCCATGACGTCGTCATTCGCTTGTTACGTATAAATACAGAGAGGCTTCTCACGTCTTTCCATCCATGCACACAACATCTGCAGTTTGAGAGAAGGGATAGCTGGTGATAATATTAATTAGGGGTTTTTAATCTCTCTTCTTTCTCTGAATTAAGGAGGAATCTTCTGATAATGTGTGACATAAAGGTAACGATCACAAGCGTAAACTCTGGCTTGAGATTGGGTGTGAATCCCTCCAAAGATAATGATAGCGTTGTTTTATGTCAAACATGTGACAACGACGACTGCCAGGTTAGTGTTTGTCTCGATTCACTATTTACTGATCTGTTTCAATCTTAACATTAATTATTAGACACTTGTGCTTGCTTGACAGAAATGGACGATGACTAAAAAAGATGGCGAGAATAACGAAGATTTACGGAGTTTCAAAAATGTCGAGAATAACGAATTTCTGTGTCCCGACTCTCGCCATGAATACCCCCATGGGGTGAGACTTCAGTCCAGAGTTCTCTATGGCGTATATATATATATATATATATATATATATATGACATTTTCATGTTTCTGCTGCAGGTGCGAACAAGTGCAAGCGATGAGTATCGCTGGATGGTCGAGAAGGTTTCCGGTCATTCGAAGATCTTGGCCTATCCTAAGGGTCATCCTGTCAAACTTATAACAGCGGTGAACGAGAAGGAGGTCAAAATTCATTCTCTGAGTCCTGATGACCTGGATCCCTCATTATTTGATATCACAGAGACCCCCCCTTAAAAGGATTGCTAGGTAGTACTGTTAGTCTAAATAAAGCAAAGGGTTTTTTTCAATTGCGCTTGTTTGCTACCCAGCAACCAAATGCAATGTTTTTCCCTTGCTATTTAATTTTCTATTGCACGTTCTTTTAAGTTATTTGTATTTAATTTTCTATGTACCTTTTTCTTGAAATCATTTTATTATGAAAAATATGAGTTTTTTATAAATAATCTGATGTTAGCTTTCATAATTTTATATCACATTTTCTAACAAAAAAAACAGGAATATATCGTCATTTCATTTTCTTGTCTATTTTTATTAAATCATTCTATCAATTAAAACAATTTTCTCTAATACATTAGTGTCTACTTCATAGACAGTTATCACATTATACAAATTTTGAGAGCTATTAGGAGTGATGGAATATCTTACTTCAATACATAAATATATAAAACTCGTAACTTTATTGCAATGAATGATATCAAAATTTATATTTAATAAAAAGATAGTAAAATTTCTACTTAATATGAATCGAAAAAATATTAAACAATCACCAAGATAGACTTTAATTATTTCTCAAAATTGAGATATTTGTGAGAAAAATACCTGCACATTGCATTATTTTACAATATCAATTGACACTGAAATAGTCACATCAATACTATTTCCATTTTTCTTCCTAATGGAGAAATCACATTAGATATCATTCAAAGGATTAATCTCCTCCTTCCTTTTCATAACTATGGTTGAGGTGCTTAGAAGAACAATCTAATCTGTCAACGACATTGGATCTTGGAAAGGGTTAAGTGTAATTGACAATGTTAATCACGTTACGCATCTCCCTATTCATGGCATAGAGAGATAAAGAGGGAGCGAGAGATAGATAGAGAGGTGGAGAGGGGGAAAGAAAGAAATGATATATATATATGTATAGAGAGAGAGAGGGGGGTGCTGATGTGCTTTCTATATACATACAACGCAAATAAATCCACAACAAACCTTATCTCTCTTGAAAGATATTTCAACTTTGAGATTTTTTTTTATTCCATATCTTCAATAGCCAATTCTCACTCAAAGTTACTTATAAACCAATTTAATAGTGGACTTGTGTAATTTGTGCATTATTTTACACATAAAGGAGTGTAGGATAAGATGAAATTATAGTACATAATTTAAAAATTTACCCGAATTTCATCTTTATTTACAAATATCACAAGTTATTTTGAAATATTTTAACAAAATGACAAATAAATTTGACCAATTCTTATAAAAATATCTAAAATGATAAAAAAAGTATTAAAAGGATAAAGGGAGAGAAAAAGAATGAGTTAGAAATCCTACGCTTTGGTGATTTCACATGAATACTCTTACAAATCCTCTTCTTCCGATGAGGAAGAAGGAGATAAAACTAAAATGGAAGAAAGGGCTCCCAAAGGTAAACAAATAGAGATCCAAATAAAGGAAGGCGAGGGTGATCATGAGTCGTCCAATGGAAAATCTGCTATGCCCGAATGGTTGGAGAGGCAACTTGAAAAGAAGACTCCTACCCCAAAGGATCCAAGAGCAAGGCTGGAGGCTATCTTAGCCCAAACGCAGATCACCACCAAGAAAGAGACGAAGCACAAAATCATATCTATGGTAACGATGGATGCTTCTGGGTCCCGAACTGCGCATGTAGCCACGCCGATGGTGGGCAAGGAAGGAGTAATCCATAATATCTCCACCATTGATTTAGGAACTACTACTAGAGAGAAAAAGGTAGGACACCTCAAGGAGTCTGTGGCTATGGTGGTGCATCTAATACAAAAAGATAAAGTCTCAAAGGATGAGCTTAAAGCACAGGTACCTGATTTGACAGCTTACATCTGACAATGGTCTTCAGCTGAAGAAATGCCTACCACACCCACGGCTCCCCCTCAATTGTTGTCCAAGGAACAAATCGATAAGCTGAAAAAAATAAAGAGTTCAGAAAAAATTGCAGAAAGCTGGTTCCGACAGGTTTTATACGTCAGAAATATGGGTATCAGTCGGGCTGTTAGAATAGCCAACAAGTTCCAAGACTTGCAACAGTCTCTGGAAAGCATCAAGAAAAAATGCATTGACTTCCATGTGACGTATGAATCCACCTACCCAAAGACCAAGGCTATCCTCCGACTGTCAAGTGCCACATGGGAAAGGGAGCTTGCACTCAAGAGGGACGATTATTTGCTCATGGATGTTTGGAGTCAAGACTTTGAGAACCAAAAAGAAAGATTGGCGTAGGTGATTGAAAAAGTAGATCCAAACATTGAGTGGATCAAAGAGATTAGGGTGGATTGTGTCTGATACCTAAAGTTAATGATAGGTTATTAGATGCATGTCCTATAAATGGACCCAAATAAATTTAGGCCCCATTTCCAAGAAAGGATAGAGGATGGGATGTCGAACGAAATAACCACAGATTTCATGAGTTTTGTCATCGAGCCTTCACACAGTCATAGTTGTTCCGAGACCATCCTACCAAGTATGATGAAGACTAGAAAAGGCTTGAGGACAACTCCAAGGAGTGGAATTATCAAGTATTGCGGTCCGAGGTCATAGAGGTCGACAAACTCCAACTTGTAATTTTGAAGTTCATGGAGTATGCAGCTTTGAAGAGAGGTGAAGGCAACCCTATTATTAGTGACGAGCTTTTAAAGGAATAGCTACAACAAAAGGGCAATCAGCAAAGGACATGATGCTACAGTGTTGTCACTAGAGGACAAAATAAGGGTGAAGACAAAGTTGTATTTTAAATTATAATATATTGGGGGGTAGGTAGAACCCTAATTTGTAGTGAATCTTGGCCACACAATAAGTTTAATCTTGGCTATTTTTTCTAGTTATTGGGCACTATAAATGGGGTTCTCCTCTCATTTTCAAGAGAGAGTTGAGTTGTTGTAAAGACATGCTACAGAAATTTCTAATGAAAATACATTGACTTGGTGTATTTTCTAATCTTCTTCACATGGTTCATGATTCAATCTCCATTGTTAGATGTTTTATTTAGATTTACATTGTTGTTCTAGTTAGCTTTAAACTGCTTAATTAGATACTGGTAATGTTGTTTTGTTATCATAGAAATTTCTACTGTATTGATTTTTTCTAGTCCATACTTTTTGCTATTTGCTACTAGTAAATGGTCTTGTAAAGCTAGTATGGGCTAAAACTTGAAGCTACTTTTAAACTTTTATCTCTATTCATGCATGTATGTGGTGAATGAATTATAAAATATCTACAGACCTTTGATGATAGAACACATTTCATGATACTGTAGGTTTCTTGGTTAAGTGGAATCTTGTTTGAAGGAAGTTGTCCATAGCAGATCCTCCATGATCATTGTTCATCGTTAGTTGCAGATCCAGGAACCTTCTCTCTTCCCTACTCTTTTTCCTCTTTTTTTAGAAACAACCTATTATAAGGTTCATTGCACATTATAAAGCCAAAACTTAAGGAAAGCATTGAAGTTTTACATTTTTGTTTGAACCAGTAGCAAAGTGCACCTTAACTTTCATCTCAGAAGCTTCAGATTTTAAGATCCACCTCACATCTAGCTACGTAAGTCTGCCCTGTGATTCTAACAAAATCACATTAAACATCAACTGAGGAATTCCATGCAAGTCAAGACCTGACACCTGAGAGGCCTTGGGGTGATTTTTGGCAACTTGTTGTTGGAAGTCTCCTTTAAAGAGAGGTACTGCACCTACACATTGCCTGTGCTGAAAAAGTGTGCAAAAACACCCATCAACAATATATAACACGCTTATAAGATGATAACCACTATATTTTATCACACGATTACAAGGATACATTTATACTTTACATCTGCTTCTAGTACAATACATAGATCAAATATACGAGTTTACATCATAAACTTCCCAACACATGTGGGGGTAATACATCAATACAAGAGTATAACTAAAATACATAATAAGCATCTAGCTACAAGAAAATCTATGGCTCATGCTCCATTTGGAAGGAACTTCACCCTACACACGCTGATGGGGAACCCAACGGGGTGCGTAGCATGTTCTACCCAACCACGTGGGTTTTAGAAAAACCCACCCCCCTTGCCAGGAGATGACAAGGAAGAATCCTCGACCAAGGATGCCCAAATAGAAAACAACAAGACTCAACTCCAGAGAAGAGTGACATGGGAATACATAGTCAAACACTAAATCAATAGATTCAAAAATCATAACATCAATAGATCACAAAACATAACATCAATAGACCACTTCCAAAGACTTGCAAAATCAACAAATCATAAAAAGGTGTACTAACACAAAGAAGCACTACATCTCAAATGAAGCACACGTGAGGCATAAACCATCCCGCCACCATCCACATACATAATTACTCACTAAAACAGGAACAAGTCAAGCATAGGAACCAAAATTGCAATTACAATCAAACTTTTCCAAATCCAAAAACAAATGATAAATACATTATTCAGCGAACTGCCTCATGCCTTTGGAAGTCTAAAGCCAAATTAACTCCTAACGGGGGTATTGTGACATTGAGTGTTTCCACATTGATTAAAAGGAAAAAGAATTAACACAAGGTAGATAAAAACAAATCCAACTTTAACAAGAAATCCGTCAAACCCTAGTTCACAATTTGACTGAAAATGCCATTACGATATTCCAAATCCAATTAAAAAATACACTTATCTAGAGAATGTAAAATTTTCCCTAAATGCTAAAATTGCTTCTTTCCATTTAAATCTATTAATGTAACTCAGTTATTTCATTCATACTAAAATATGTGTATGTATGTACATTCCTTTCTTTCAAATAATATTTCTGAAATAAACTTGATTTAAAATAACTAGTTTATAGCCTATCAACATATGGTGAGATCACAAAATTATCATCATCATCATCATCATATATATATATATATATATATTCATTAAATGTTAAACATCATTATTTAAAATCCATTTAAATTTTGACATACAACGTAATCAAATATATATATGTATACATATACACACACACACATATATATAATGAAATATAATAAAGTGTAAGAAACATGTGACGAGGGTGCAACCCGAGACACTAAAAATTGACACACCAAATAGAGAATGTTATTTTACTATTCGAAAAATAATCTTCTTACATGCAGAGGATCTAATATCCCCATGTTTTGAAAATATGCAAACTACATAATTACAGAAATACCCCTTTTCGAAGTATGCAAACTTGTCCACAAAAGCTACCCAAAACATAAAAAAACCTGCCCATAAATGGAGCTCGCTTTTAGCTTGTAGCCAAAACAACATGCAAATTTGAGTTTTTGGCAGTATGGCACCGAAAATTAGAAATTCAAATTCAAATTTCAAAAGTACATTTGAAAATTAGTATCTTCTAGAAAGTGCGCCAACTTCTGGGAGCCATAACTTTTGATCTGAGACTCCATTTTTTGAACACATTCACACGACTTCAATAATTAAATAAGCATGTTCAAGCCATGTTGCAACATAAAATCAAGGAAATATATATAAAACACTATGAAACAAGACTTAAAATGCCATGAAAATGACAAGGGGCCATTTTTCTACCGCACAAATCTACATGATTATCATTAAGGGATTTCAAGTGGGACCTAGTAGAGTTGTGGAGTTGAAGGAGAAGCTACCACATCAACCACCATAGAAGATTGAGAAAACCTTAGACATAAGAAATTAAAGGTGAAATTGAAACAAGTAGTACCAACAATACTTGGTGAACTGGAAATGAAGACTAGTGGAGGATTCACCATGCATCTCTCAGGTTAAGGTGGACCACTTTGGTTTTCCTCTAGCCTCAATGAAGTGAGGGACTCACTTTTATTCCAACCCTGGGTGTCTGATACATGAGCATCCCTAGTTGTAAAGAAATCTTGTATCAATCAAAGACATTTCTTTTCATACAATTTAATTTGTAGTTATCTCAATAGTATCTTCCACATTTCACGGCATTATCATTTCTTAGCTCACATAAATGATATAGATTCTAAATGATCCCATCTTCAACATACCAAAATTTCATGGGATTTGCATTCGTTTGTAGAAAGTTATTAGTCTAAAAATTTCATTATCAATTCTCTATCAAAGTAATGAGGGCCTATTTGGTCCAAACTGATTGTGCGAACAATTTTTGAAATGTTTGGAGCTTAATGAAAGACCATTGAAGGCACTTTATGTTAGGGGGACTATCTTGGAGATCCGCAATACATTTCCATTGCATGATCATTTATTTTATCATGTTCTTAGGTCGACCTACACGTTTTATCCTGAATTGGGATTGTAAGCCCTTGAGGCTGGCATGGACCATAATTGCAGTTAGAGATTCATATTAAAATCATTTGTAATATATTATAAAGTAATTAAGTAGTTAGTAGATAGAAAAGGAAAATAGTTCAAGCTGTCTAGGTTATTGCATCATAACAAGGTCATAAGCCAACTGTAATATCTTGTAATGTCCTATGGCCTATGCCAGTGGGCCCTAGTCACTATGCACTTGTAGCATATGGCACATGTAAGATTGCAAGTTACTAAATTAATGATAATTCCTATTTCTTGAGAATCTCTTTTGTTATTTCCATTGTGTTAAGCTCAAGGTTGCATGGTTGGACAATCCTATCTAGACCCTTCATCTATGATTGCATCACTACCAATCTAAACTCTAAGTGAATTATAGTAGTGCCTATGTACCTATAAATAATTATATAAAACCACTAGCTCATACCTCCAATATCTAAAAAACGAAAGAGGCAAAAACCATAAATGGTTATACCAAAGCAATAGATCAATAATCATGTCTATTAGTTTACTTTGAATGGTGAATGATCAAATAAATTAAGTAATGCATGAGGATGGAAGTTTTGAAGTTTCTTATGCAAGTGCTTAATATTGGTTTTTCAAGGCCAAATCTAGTATTAGTTGATACTTTATCTAAATGAGAAACGTTGAGTCTTTTCTTTTGGATCTTCTAAAAGGATTTTTGGAAGACAATAAAGAAGTAAATATTATTCAAGAATACCTTCTATTTAACGACATCTTGGACATTGGCAATAGTTTGGAATGTATTGTTGCTCCTTATAGCTATAGACTAGGAGAGAGAAGAGAAATAAATAGATTTAATTTTTTTGCTGTATCTATTTAAAAAAGAGTTTTCAAATTAAGATTTTATTACAATCAACATAAATCAAATAACAGAGAAAATTCTTTATTTTAATATAGATAGCTGCCTATTTATCAAAAAAATAATAATAATAGAGATAATATGAATACATAAATTAAATTGGGTCTTATAATTATTTATTTTAAAAGGAATACATAAAAGTAGTACAAAGTTCTTAACCTCTTATATAATAAATGTTGAATTAGTAATTTTTGTGTAGAACATTATAAATTTATCCAAATTATTCAAGTTTTAAAATCCCTTCGTAAAATATGAAATTTACATTCATATATTTTTAAGAAAATGTTCAATTTACTGAATTATACTCTACTTTTTTGTGATTGGCATATCACTTTTTCCAATTTGTAAGATTCTACAGAATGTTCCACTTTTCATCTACTAAAAGTGTAATTTGAAATAAATCATAGGAAATAGGTTAAAAATTTGTTAACAATTTATATGTGAGAGTGGATCTTTCCTTGAGTCTATCATCCAAACTTTCACTGTTATCAATGTTAAGTTGATGATATTGAATTGTTAAATGCCCCATCTTGCTTGTTAGAAAACCAATATTTATATTGTTTTCTACCCTTTCATATAAATTTTGTAACTTTTTCTATAATAATTCTAAAATTCTTGTTCTTCACCTAGTTTTATATGCTTATGAGTGATATGTGATATAGTTATTGAGGCACCACTCTTGTCACTAAGTTAAAATTATTTTTTTCATTTTTTTTTTTGGTTAGAATCCCTCTTGAATTCATCACTTGCATTCATTTAATAAAAATATTGATTGGGCTACTAAAACTCTACCTACAAACTATCCAAAAAAATAGTTTTGACATTAGGGTGTACGGTTGAGATATTTTACTAAGATTTATTAAACCTAGATCCCCTCATAAAGGTTCTCACTCGAGAAACTATTAAATATATTTTCTTAGAAAAAATGTCAAGATAAATATCGATAGATTTGTTCTTGATCTTTATATCTAAGTTAGATTTCTAGCCTCCTCATCTACCATTATATACTTAACTACCTCTACTACCTAATGTATAATCTATTTTCCGTTTGTTTTCTTATTAGCTACAACATGATCCTCCCAAACATTTTCTTTCTTTTCTTTTTTTTTCATATAACCCTAAGAACCTTGAACCATTTAGTGTGGACTATTTCTTCTCATGCTATAGTTTACACCAAACTCATTAAAGACCACACATTATGTTTAATAAACATGCATGCAAATATGAATACCAACCACCACACACATTATGTTTAATAAACATGCATGCAAATATGAAACCAACCTCAATGAGTATTTTTAGGACCATTAAAGACCATATGTAATTCAAAATACAAAGAAACAAGTCTTTGTAATGGAAGCTTCTTTACCTACTGAATTGTCACGGGCAAAACTTGCGAAAACCATTGTGCAGCGTCTAGACTCCATTTCCCATTATTAGTTTCCTTATTGATCTGTTGCTCCTCTTTCCTTTTTATTATTAAACCTGGAACTTAAGTACATTTATCAATCCCTTAATAAATCGATATAGGGATAAGAAACTAAAAATAATATAAAAATGATAGAGGGGTGATGTTTGACCATCTGCGGCCGGGATCACGGATACAAATTCAATGGGTGAATAAAAATTAGTATAGAAGTTGTTGAATATTTAACAGCGATGACCAATGGCCATGGCGTCGTCGATTACGCTTGACTAGCGTGCTCATCACGAGGAGAGGTTCTCCACGTCTTTCCACCCATGCACACATACGCACTTTAGCAGGAAGGGATAAATTTGGTGATAATATTAATTAGGGTTTTTAATCTCCTTCTTTCTCTGAATTAAGGAGGAATCTTTTGATAATGTCGCGACATAAGCATCAATGGAAAATCTGCTATGCCCGAATGGTTGGAGAGGCAACTTGAAAAGAAGACTCCTACCCCAAAGGATCCAAGAGCAAGGCTGGAGGCTATCTTAGCCCAAATGCAGATCACCACCAAGAAAGAGACAAAGCCCAAAATCATATCTATGGTAACGATGGATGCTTCTGGGTCCCGAACTGCGCATGTAGCCATGCTGATGGTGGGCAAGGAAGGAGTAATCCATAATATCTCCACCATTGATTTAGGAACTAATACTAGAGAGAAAAATGTGGGACACCTCAAGGAGTCTGTGGCTATGGTGGTGCATCTAATACAAAAAGATAAAGTCTCAAAGGACGAGCTTAAAGCATAGGTACCTTATTTGACAGCTTACATCCAAGAATGGTCTTCAACTGAAGAAATTCCTACCACACCCACGGCTCCCCCTCAATTGTTGTCCAAGGAACAAATCGATAAGCTGAAAAAAATAAAGAGTTCAAAAAAAATTGCAGAAAGCTGGTTCCGACAGGTTTTATACGTCAGAAATATGGGTATCAGTCGGTCTGTTAGAATAGCCAACAAGTTCCAAGACTTGCAACAGTCTCTAGAAAGCATCAAGAAAAATTCATTGACTTCCCTGTGACGTATGAATCCACCTACCCAAAGACCAAGGCTATCCTCCGACTGTCAAGTGCCACATGGGAAAGGGAGCTTGCACTCAAGAGGGACGATTATTTGCTCATGGCTGTTTGGAGTCAAGACTTTCAGAACCAAAAAGAAAGATTGACATAGGTGATTGAAAATGTAGATCCAAACATTGAGTGGATCAAAGAGATTAGGGTGGATTGTGTCTGATACCTCAAGTTAATGATAGGTTATTAGATGCCCGTCCTATAAATGGACCCAAATAAATTTAGGCCCCATTTCCAAGAAAGGATAGAGGATGGGATGTTGAACGAAATAACCACAGATTTCATGAGTTTTGTCATATGACCCTTCACACAGTCATAGTTGTTCCGAGACCATGCTACCAAGTATGATGAAGACTAGAAAAGGCTTGAGGACAACTCCAGGGAGTGGAATTATCAAGTGTTGCGGTCCGAGGTCATAGAGGTAGACAAACTCCAACTCGTAATTTTGAAGTTCATGGAGTATGCAGCTTTGAAGAGAGGGGAAGGCAACCCTATTATTAGTGAAGAGCTTTTAAAGGAATAGCTACAAGAAAAGGGCAATCAGCAAAGGACAAGATGCTACAGTGTTGTCACTAGAGGACAAAATAAGAGTGAAGACAAAGTTGTATTTTAAATTATAATATATTGGGGGGTAGGTAGAACCCTAATTTGTAGTGAATCTTGGCCACACAATAAGTTTAATCTTGGCTATTTGTTCTAGTTATTGGGCACTATAAATGGGGGTCTCCTCTCATTTTCAAGAGAGAGTTGAGTTGTTGTAAAGACATGCTATAGAAATTTCTAAGGAAAATACATTGACTTGGTGCATTTTCTAAGCTTCTTCACATTGTTCATGATTCAATCTCCATTGTTAGATGTTTTATTTAGATTTACATTGTTGTTCTAGTTAGCTTTAAACTACTTAATTAGATACTGGTAATGTTGTTTTGTTATCATAGAAATTTCTACTGTATTGATGCTTTCTAGTCCATACTTTTTGCTATTTGCTACTAGTAAATGGTCTTGTAAAGCTAGTATGGGCTAAAACTTGAAGCTGCTTTTAAACTTTTATATCTATTCATGCATGTATGTGGTGAATGAATTATAAAATATCTGTAGACCTTTGATGATAGAACACATTTCATGATACTGTAGGTTTCTTGGTTAAGTGGAATCTTGTTTGAAGGAAGTTGTCCATAGCAGATCCTCCATGATCATTGTTCATCGTTAGTTGTAGATCCAGGAACCTTCTCTCTTCCCTACTCTTTTTCCTCTTTTTTTAGAAACAACCTATTATAAGGTTCATTGCACATTATAAATCCAAAACTTAAGGAAAACATTGAAGTTTTACATTTTTGTTTGAACCTATAGCAAAGTGCACCTTAACTTTCATCTCAGAAGCTTCAGATTTTAAGATCCACCTCACATCCAGCTACGTAAGTCTGCCCTGTGATACCAACAAAATCACATTAAACATCAACTGAGGAATTCCATGCAAGTCAAGACCTGACACCTGAGAGGCCTTGGGGTGATTTTTACCAACTTGTTGTTGGAAGTCTCCTTTAAAGAGAGGTACTGCAGCTACACATTGCCTATGTTGAAAAAGTGTGCAAAAACACCCATTAACAATATATAACACGCTTATAAGATGATAACCACTATCTTTTATCACACGATTACAAGGATACATTTATACTTTACATCTGCTTACAGTACAATACATAGATCAAATATACAAGTTTACATCATAAACTTCCCAACACATGTGGGGGTAATACATCAATACAAGAGTATAACTAAAATACATAATAAGCATCTAGCTATAAGAAAATCTATGGCTCATGCTCCATTTGGAAGGAACTGCACCCTACACATGCTGATGGGGAACCCAACGGGGTGCATAGCATGTTCCACCCAACCACGTGGGTTTTAGTAAAACCCACCCCCCTTGCCAGGAGATGACAAGGAAGAATCCTCGACCAAGGATTCCCAAATAGAAAACAACAAGACTCAACTCCAGAGAAGAGTGACATGGGAATACATAGTCAAACACTAAATCAATAGATTCAAAAATCATAACAACAATAGATCACAAAACATAACATCAATAGACCACTTCCATAGACTTGCAAAATCAACAAATCATAAAAAGGTGTACTAACACAAAGAAGCACTACATCTCAAATGAAGCACACATGAGGCATAAACCATCCCGCCACCATCCACATACATAATTATTCACTAAAACAGGAACAAGTCAAGCATAGGAACCAAAATTGCAATTACACTCAAACTTTTCCAAATCCAAAATCAAATGATAAATACATTATTCAGCGAACTGCCTCATGCCTTTGGAAGTCTAAAGCCAAATTAACTCCTAACGGGGGTACTGTGACATTGAGTGTTTCCACATTGATTAAAAGGAAAAAGAATTAACACAAGGTAGATAAAAACAAATCCAACTTTAACAAGAAATCCATCAAACCGTAGTTCACAATTTGACTGAAAATGCCATTACGATATTCCAAATCCAATTAAAAAATACACTTATCTAGAGAATGTAAAATTTTCCCTAAATGCTAAAATTGCTTCTTTCCATTTAAATCTATTAATGTAACTCAGTTATTTCATTCATACTAAAATATGTGTATGTATGTACATTCCTTTCTTTCAAATAATATTTCTGAAATAAACTTGATTTAAAATAACTAGTTTATAGCCTATCAACATATGGTGAGATCACAAAATTATCATCATCATCATCATCATCATCATCATCATATATATATATATATATTCATTAAATGTTAAACATCATTATTTAAAATCCATTTAAATTCTGACATACAACATAATCAAATATATATATGTATACATATACACACACACACATATATATAATGAAATATAATAAAGTGTAAGAAACATGTGACGAGGGTGCAACCCGAGACACTAAAAATTGACACACCAAATAGAGAATGTTATTTTATTATTCAAAAAATAATCTTCTTACATGCAGAGGATCTAATATCCCCATGTTTTGAAAATATGCAAACTACATAATTACAGAAAAACCCCTTTTCGAAGTATGCAAACTTGTCCACAAAAGCTACCCAAAACATAAAAAAACCTGCCCATAAATGGAGCTGGCTTTTAGCTTGTAGCCAAAACAACATGCAAATTTGAGTTTTTGGCAGTATGGCACCGAAAATTAGAAATTCAAATTCAAATTTCAAAAGTACATTTGAAAATTAGTATCTTCTAGAAAGTGCGCCAACTTCTGGGAGCCATAACTTTTGATCTGAGACTCCATTTTTTGAACACATTCACACGACTTCAATAATTAAATAAGCATGTTCAAGCCATGTTGCAACATAAAATCAAGGAAATATATATAAAACACTATGAAACAAGACTTAAAATGCCATGAAAATGACAAGGGGCCATTTTTCTACCGCACAAATCTACATGATTATCATTAAGGGATTTCAAGTGGGACCTAGTAGAGTTGTGGAGTTGAAGGAGAAGCTACCACATCAACCACCATAGAAGATTGAGAAAACCTTAGACATAAGAAATTAAAGGTGAAATTGAAACAAGTAGTACCAACAATACTTGGTGAACTGGAAATGAAGACTAGTGGAGGATTCACCATGCATCTCTCAGGTTAAGGTGGACCACTTTGGTTTTCCTCTAGCCTCAATGAAGTGAGGGACTCACTTTTATTCCAACCCTGGGTGTCTGATACAGGAGCATCCCTAGTTGTAAAGAAATCTTGTATCAATCAAAGACATTTCTTTTCGTACAATTTAGTTTGTAGTTATCTCAATAGTATCTTCCACATTTCACGGCATTATCATTTCTTAGCTCACAGAAATGATATAGATTCTAAATGAGCCCATCTTCAACATACCAAAATTTCATGGGATTTGCATTCGTTTGTAGAAAGTTATTAGTCTCAAAATTTCATTATCAATTCTCTATCAAAGTAATGAGGGCCTATTTGGTCCAAACTGATTGTGCGAACAATTTTTGAAATGTTTGGAGCTTAATGAAAGACCATTGAAGGCACTTTATGTTAGGGGGACTATCTTGGAGATCGCAATACATTTCCATTGCATGATCATTTATTTTATCATGTTCTTAGGTCGACCTACACGTTTTATCCTGAATTGGGATTGTAAGCCCTTGAGGCTGGCATGGACCATAATTGCAGTTAGAGATTCATATTAAAATCATTTGTAATATATTATAAAGTAATTAAGTAGTTAGTAGATAGAAAAGGAAAATAGTTCAAGCTGTCTAGGTTATTGCATCATAACAAGGTCATAAGCCAACTGTAATATCTTGTAATGTCCTATGGCATATGCCAGTGGGCCCTAGTCACTATGCACTTGTAGCATATGGCACATGTAAGATTGCAAGTTACTAAATTAATGATAATTCCTATTTCTTGAGCATCTCTTTTGTTATTTCCATTGTGTTAAGCTCAAGGTTGCATGGTTGGACAATCCTATCTAGACCCTCCATCTATGATTGCATCACTACCAATCTAAACTCTAAGTGAATTATAGTAGTGCCTATGTACCTATAAATAATTATATAAAACCACTAGCTCATACCTCCAATATCTAAAAAACGAAAGAGGCAAAAACCATAAATGGTTATACCAAAGCAATAGATCAATAATCATGTCTATTAGTTTACTTTGAATGGTGAATGATCAAATAAATTAAGTAATGCATGAGGATGGAAGTTTTGAAGTTTCTTATGCAAGTGCTTAATATTGGTTTTTCAAGGCCAAATCTAGTATTAGTTGATACTTTATCTAAATGAGAAACGTTGAGTCTTTTCTTTTGGATCTTCTAAAAGGATTTTTGGAAGACAATAAAGAAGTAAATATTATTCAAGAATACCTTCTATTTAACGGCATGTTGGACATTGGCAATAGTTTGGAATGTATTGTTGCTCCTTATAGCTATAGACTAGGAGAGAGAAGAGAAATAAATAGATTTAATTTTTTTGCTGTATCTATTTAAAAAAGAGTTTTCAAATTAAGATTTTATTACAATCAACATAAATCAAATAACAGAGAAAATTCTTTATTTTAATATAGATAGCTGCCTATTCATCAAAAAAATAATAATAATAGAGATAATATGAATACATAAATTAAATTGGGTCTTATAATTATTTATTTTAAAAGGAATACATAAAAGTAGTACAAAGTTCTTAACCTCTCATATAATAAATGTTGAATTAGTAATTTTTGTGTAGAACATTATAAATTTATCCAAATTATTCAAGTTTTAAAATCCCTTCGTAAAATATGAAATTTACATTCATATATTTTTAAGAAAATGTTCAATTTACTGAATTATACTCTACTTTTTTGTGATTGGCATATCACTTTTTCCAATTTGTAAGATTCTACAGAACGTTCCACTTTTCATCTACTAAAAGTGTAATTTGAAATAAATCATAGCAATTAGATTAAAAATTTGTTAACAATTTATATGTGAGAGCGGATCTTTCCTTGAGTCTATCATCCAAACTTTCACTGTTATCAATGTTAAGTTGATGATATTGAATTGTTAAATGCCCCATCTTGCTTGTTAGAAAACCAATATTTATATTGTTTTCTACCCTTTCATATAAATTTTGTAACTTTTTCTATAATAATTCTAAAATTCTTGTTCTTCACCTAGTTTTATATGCTTATGAGTGATATGTGATATAGTTATTGAGGCACCACTCTTGTCACTAAGTTAAAATTATTTTTTTCATTTTTTTTTTTGGTTAGAATCCCTCTTGAATTCATCACTTGCATTCATTTAATAAAAATATTGATTGGGCTACTAAAACTCTACCTACAAACTATCCAAAAAATTAGTTTTTGACATTAGGGTGTACGGTTGAGATATTTTACTAAGATTTATTAAACCTAGATCCCCTCATAAAGGTTCTCACTCGAGAAACTATTAAATATATTTTCTTAGAAAAAATGTCAAGATAAATATCGATAGATTTGTTCTTGATCTTTATATCTAAGTTAGATTTCTAGCCTCCTCATCTACCATTATATACTTCACTACCTCTACTACCTAATGTATAATCTATTTTCCGTTTGTTTTCTTATTAGCTACAACATGATCCTCCCAAACATTTTCTTTCTTTTCTTTTTTTTTCATATAACCCTAAGAACCTTGAACCATTTAGTGTGGACTATTTCTTCTCATGCTATAGTTTACACCAAACTCATTAAAGACCACACACATTATGTTTAATAAACATGCATGCAAATATGAATACCAACCACCACACACATTATGTTTAATAAACATGCATGCAAATATGAATACCAACCTCCAATGATATTTTCAGACCATTAAAGACCACATATGTAATTCAATAGAAACAAGTCTTTGTAATAGAAAGCTTCTTTACCTACTGACTTGTACGGGCAAAAACTTGCGAAAACCATTGTGCAACGTCCAGACTCCATTTTCCCATTATTAGTTTCCTTAATCGATCTGTTGCTCCTCTTTCCTTTTTATTATTAAGCACGGAACTTCTGACTGTTGTTAATCCCTTAATAAATACGATAGGGATAAGAAACTAAAATAATATAAAAATATGATAGGGAACTGATGTTTGACCGTGCGGCTTCAGGATGCAGATGCAAATTCAATGGGTGAATAAAAATTAGTATAGAAGTTGTTGAATATTTAACACTGATGACCAATGGCCATGACGTCGTCATTCGCTTGTTACGTATAAATACAGACAGGCTTCTCACGTCTTTCCACCCATGCACACAACATCTGCACTTTGAGAGAAGGGATAGCTGGTGATAATATTAATTAGGGGTTTTTAATCTCTCTTCTTTCTCTGAATTAAGGAGGAATCTTCTGATAATGTGTGACATAAAGGTAACGATCACAAGCCTAAACTCTGGCTTGAGATTGGGTGTGAATCCCTCCAAAGATAATGATAGCGTTGTTTTATGTCAAACATGTGACAACGACGACTGCCAGGTTAGTGTTTGTCTCGATTCACCATTTACTGATCTGTTTCAATCTTAACATTAATTATTAGACACTTGTGCTTGCTTGACAGAAATGGACGATGACTAAAAAAGATGGCGAGAATAACGAAGATTTACGGAGTTTCAAAAATGTCGAGAATAACGAATTTCTGTGTCCCGACTCTCGCCATGAATACCCCCATGGGGTGAGACTTCAGTCCAGAGTTCTCTATGGCGTATATATATATATATATATATATATATATATATATATATATATATATATATTCAACTATATGACATTTTCATGTTTCTGCTGCAGGTGCGAACAAGTGCAAGCGATGAGTATCGCTGGATGGTCGAGAAGGTTTCCGGTCATTCGAAGATCTTGGCCTATCCTAAGGGTCATCCTGTCAAACTTATAACAGCGGTGAACGAGAAGGAGGTCAAAATTCATTCTCTGAATCCTGATGACCTGGATCCCTCATTATTTGATATCACAGAGACCCCCCCTAAAAAGGATTGCTAGGTAGTACTGTTAGTCTAAATAAAGCAAAGGGTTTTTTTCAATTTCGCTTGTTTGCTGCCCAGCAATCAAATGCAATTTTTTCCCCTTGCTATTTAATTTTCTATTGCACGTTCTTTTAAGTTATTTGTATTTAATTTTCTATGTACCTTTTTCTTGAAATCATTTAATTATGAAAAATATGAGTTTTTTATAAATAATCTGATGTTAGCTTTCATAATTTTATATCACATTTTCTAACAAAAAAAACAGGAATATATGGTCATTTCATTTACTTGTCTATTTTTATTAAATCATTCTATCAATTAAAACAATTTTCTCTAATACATTAGTGTCTACTTCATAGACAGTTATCACATTATACAAATTTTGAGAGCTATTAGGAGTGATGGAATATCTTACTTCAATACATAAATATATAAAACTCGTAACTTTATTGCAATGAATGATATCAAAATTTATATTTAATAAAAAGATAGTAAAATTTCTACTTAATATGAATCGAAAAAATATTAAACAATCACCAAGATAGACTTTAATTATTTCTCAAAATTGAGATATTTGTGAGAAAAATATCCCTGCACATTGCATTATTTTACAATATCAATTGACACTGAAATAGTCACATCAATACTATTTCCATTTTTCTTCCTAATGGAGAAATCACATTAGATATCATTCAAAGGTTTAATCTCCTCTTTCCTTTTCATAACTATGGTTGAGGTGCTTAGAAGAACAATCTAATCTGTCAACGACATTGGATCTTGGAAAGGGTTAAGGGTAATTGACAATGTTAATCACGTTACGCATCTCCCTATTCTTGGCATAGAGAGATAAAGAAGGAGCGAGAGATAGAAAGAGAGGTGGAGAGGGGGAAAGAAAGAAATGATATATATATATATATATATATATATATATATATATGTATAGAGAGAGAGAGAAGGGGTTGCTGATGTGCTTTCTATATACATACAAACGCAAATAAATCCACAACAAACCTTATCTCTCTTGAAAGATATTTCAACTTTGAGATTTTTTTTTTATTCCATATCTTCGATAGCCAAATCTTCACTCAAAGTTACTTATAAACCAATTTAATAGTGGACTTGTGTAATTTGTGCATTATTTTACACATAAAGGAGTGTAGGATAAGATGAAATTATAGTACATAATTTAAAAATTTACCCGAATTTCATCTTTATTTACAAATATCACAAGTTATTTTGAAATATTTTAACAAAATGACAAAAAAATTTGACCAATTCTTATAAAAATATCTAAAATGATAAAAAAAGTATTAAAAGGATAAAGGGAGAGAAAAAGAATGAGTTAGAAATCCTATGTTTTGGTGATTTCATATGAATACTCTTACAAATCCTCTTCTTCCGATGAGGAAGAAGGAGATAACACTAAAATGGAAGAAAGGGCTCCCAAAGGTAAACAAATAGAGATCCAAATAAAGGAAGGTGAGGGTGATCATGAGTCGTCCAATGGAAAATCTGCTATGCCCGAATCGTTGGAGAGGCAACTTGAAAAGAAGACTCCTACCCCAAAGGATCCAAGAGCAAGGCTGGAGGCTATCTTAGCCCAAACGCAGATCACCACCTAGAAAGAGACGATGCCCAAAATCATATCTATGGCAATGATGGATGCTTCTGGGTCCCGAACTGTGCATGTAGCCACGCCGATGGTGGGCAAGGAAGGAGTAATCCACAATATCTCCACCATTGATTTAGGAACTACTACTAGAGAGAAAAAGGTAGGACACCTCAAGGAGTCTGTGGCTATGGTGGTGCATCTAATACAAAAAGATAAAGTCTCAAAGGACGAGCTTAAAGCACAGGTACCTGATTTGACAGCTTACATCCAACAATCATCTTCAGCTGAAGAAATGCCTACCACACCCACGGCTCCCCCTCAATTGTTGTCCAAGGAACAAATCGATAAGCTGAAAAAAATAAAGAGTTCGAAAAAAATTGCAGAAAGCTGGTTCCGACAGGTTTTATACATCAGAAATATGGGTATCAGTCGGGCTGTTAGAATAGCCAACAAGTTCCAAGACTTGCAACAGTCTCTGGAAAGCATCAAGGAAAAATGCATTGACTTCCCTATGACGTATGAATCCACCTACCCAAAGACCAAGGCTATCCTCCGACTGTCAAGTGCCACATGGGAAAGGGAGCTTGCACTCAAGAGGGACGATTATTTTCTCATGGATGTTTGGAGTCAAGACTTTCAGAACCAAAAAGAAAGATTGACGTAGGTGATTGAAAAAGTAGATCGAAACATTGAGTGGATCAAAGGGATTAGAATGGATTGTGTCTTATACCTGATGTTAATGATAGGTTATTAGATGCCCGTCCTATAAATGGACCCAAATAAATTTAGGCCCCATTTCCAAGAAAGGATAGAGGATGGGATGTCGAACGAAATAACCACAGATTTCATGAGTTTTGTCATCCGAGCCTTCACACAGTCATAGTTGTTCCGAGACCATGCTACCAAGTATGATGAAGAATGGAAAAGGCTTGAGGACAACCCCAAGGAGTGGAATTATCAAATATTGTGGTCCGAGGTCATAGAGGTCGACAAACTCCAACTCGTAATTTTGAAGTTCATGGAGTATGCAGCTTTGAAGAGAGGGGAAGGCAACCCTATTATTAGTGAAGAGCTTTTAAAGGAATAGCTACAACAAAAGGGCAATCGGCAAAGGACATGATGCTACAGTGTTGTCACTAGAGGACAAAATAAGGGTGAAGACAAAGTTGTATTTTAAATTATAATATATTGGGGGGTAGGTAGAACCCTAATTTGTAGTGAATCTTGGCCACACAATAAGTTTAATCTTGGCTATTTGTTCTAGTTATTGGGCACTATAAATGGGGGTCTCCTCTCATTTTCAAGAGAGAGTTGAGTTGTTGTAAAGACATGCTACAGAAATTTCTAATGAAAATACATTGACTTGGAGCATTTTCTAATCTTCTTCACATTGTTCATGATTCAATCTCCATTGTTAGATGTTTTATTTAGATTTACATTGTTGTTCTAGTTAGCTTTAAACTGCTTAATTAGATACTGGTAATGTTGTTTTGTTATCATAGAAATTTCTACTGTATTGATGCTTTGTAGTCCATAATTTTTGCTATTTGCTACTAGTAAATGGTCTTGTAAAGCTAGTATGGGCTAAAACTTGAAGCTACTTTTAAACTTTTATCTCTATTCATGCATGTATGTGGTGAATGAATTATAAAATATCTGCAGACCTTTGATGATAGAACACATTTCATGATACTGTAGGTTTCTTGGTTAAGTGGAATCTTGTTTGAAGGAAGTTGTCCATAGCAGATCCTCCATGATCATTGTTCATCGTTAGTTGCAGATCCAGGAACCTTCTCTCTTCCCTACTCTTTTTCCTCTTTTTTTAGAAACAACCTATTATAAGGTTCATTGCACATTATAAAGCCAAAACTTAAGGAAAACATTGAAGTTTTACATTTTTGTTTGAACCTGTAGCAAAGTGCACCTTAACTTTCATCTCAGAAGCTTAAGATTTTAAGATCCACCTCACATCCAGCTACGTAAGTCTGCCCTGTGATACCAACAAAATCACAGTAAACATCAACTAAGGAATTCCATGCAAGTCAAGACCTGACACCTGAGAGGCCTTGGGGTGATTTTTAGCAACTTGTTGTTGGAAGTCTCCTTTAAAGAGAGGTACTGCACCTACACATTGCCTGTGCTGAAAAAGTGTGCAAAAACACCCATCAACAATATATAACACGCTTATAAGATGATAAACACTATCTTTTATCACACGATTACAAGGATACATTTATACTTTACATCTGCTTCGAGTACAATACATAGATCAAATATACGAGTTTACATCATAAACTTCCCAACACATGTGGGGGTAATACATCAATACAAGAGTATAACTAAAATACATAATAAGCATCTAGCTACAAGAAAATCTATGGCTCATGCTCCATTTGGAAGGAACTGCACCCTACACACGCTGATGGGGAACCCAACAGGGTGCGTAGCATGTTCCACCCAACCACGTGGGTTTTAGAAAAACCCACCCCCCTTGCCAGGAGATGACAAGGAAGAATCCTCGACCAAGGATGCCCAAATAGAAAACAACAAGACTCAACTCCAGAGAAGAGTGACATGGGAATACATAGTCAAACACTAAATCAATAGATTCAAAAATCATAACATCAATATATCACAAAACATAACATCAATAGACCACTTCCAAAGACTTGCAAAAAGGTGTACTAACACAAAGAAGCACTACATCTCAAATGAAGCACACGTGAGGCATAAACCATCCCGCCACCATCCACATACATAATTACTCGCTAAAACAGGAACAAGTCAAGCATAGGAACCAAAATTGCAATTACAATCAAACTTTTCCAAATCCAAAATCAAATGATAAATACATTATTCAGCGAACTGCCTCATGCCTTTGGAAGTCTAAAGCCAAATTAACTCCTAACGGGGGTACTGTGACATTGAGTGTTTCCACATTGATTAAAAGGAAAAATAATTAACACAAGGTAGATAAAAACAAATCCAACTTTAACAAGAAATCCATCAAACCCTAGTTCACAATTTGACTGAAAATGCCATTACGATATTCCAAATCCAATTAAAAAATACACTTATCTAGAGAATGTAAAATTTTCCCTAAATGCTAAAATTGCTTCTTTCCATTTAAATCTATTAATGTAACTCAGTTATTTCATTCATACTAAAATATGTGTATGTATGTACATTCCTTTCTTTCAAATAATATTTCTGAAATAAACTTGATTTAAAATAACTAGTTTATAGCCTATCAACATATGGTGAGATCACAAAATTATCATCATCATCATCATCATCATCATATATATATATATATATATATATTCATTAAATGTTAAACATCATTATTTAAAATCCATTTAAATTTTGACATAAAACATAATCAAATATATATATATATATGTATACATATAAACACACACACATATATAATGAAATATAATAAAGTGTAAGAAACATGTGACGAGGGTGCAAACCGAGACACTAAAAATTGACACACCAAATAGAGAATGTTATTTTATTATTCGAAAAATAATCTTCTTACATGCAGAGGATCTAATATCCCCATGCTTTGAAAATATGCAAACTACATAATTACAGAAAAACCCCTTTTCGAAGTATGCAAACTTGTCCACAAAAGCTACCGAAAACATAAAAAAACCTGCCCATAAATGGAGCTCGCTTTTAGCTTGTAACCAAAACAACATGCAAATTTGAGTTTTTGGCAGTATGGCACTGAAAATTAGAAATTCAAATTCAAATTTCAAAAGTACATTTGAAAATTAGTATCTTCTAGAAAGTGCGCCAACTTCTGGGAGCCATAACTTTTGATCTGAGACTCCATTTTTTGAACACATTCACACGACTTCAATAATTAAATAAGCATGTTCAAGCCATGTTGCAACATAAAATCAAGGAAATATATATAAAACACTATGAAACAAGACTTAAAATGCCATGAAAATGACAAGGGGCCATTTTTCTACCACACAAATCTACATGATTATCATTAAGGGATTTCAAGTGGGACCTAGTAGAGTTGTGGAGTTGAAGGAGAAGCTACCACATCAACCACCATAGAAGATTGAGAAAACCTTAGACATAAGAAATTAAAGGTGAAATTGAAACAAGTAGTACCAACAATACTTGGTGAACTGGAAATGAAGACTAGTGGAGGATTCACCATGCATCTCTCAGGTTAAGGTGGACCACTTTGGTTTTCCTCTAGCCTCAATGAAGTGAGGGACTCACTTTTATTCCAACCCTGGGTGTCTGATACAGGAGCATCCCTAGTTGTAAAGAAATCTTGTATCAATCAAAGACATTTCTTTTCGTACAATTTAGTTTGTAGTTATCTCAATAGTATCTTCCACATTTCACGGCATTATCATTTCTTAGCTCACATAAATGATATAGATTCTAAATGATCCCATCTTCAACATACCAAAATTTCATGGGATTTGCATTCGTTTGTAGAAAGTTATTAGTCTAAAAATTTCATTATCAATTCTCTATCAAAGTAATGAGGGCCTATTTGGTCCAAACTGATTGTGCGAACAATTTTTGTTTTTTTTTGAGCTTAATGAAAGACCATTGAAGGCACTTTATGTTAGGGGGACTATCTTGGAGATCCGCAATACATTTCCATTGCATGATCATTTATTTTATCATGTTCTTAGGTCGACCTACACGTTTTATCCTGAATTGGGATTGTAAGCCCTTGAGGCTGGCATGGACCATAATTGCAGTTAGAGATTCATATTAAAATCATTTGTAATATATTATAAAGTAATTAAGTAGTTAGTAGATAGAAAAGGAAAATAGTTCAAGCTGTCTAGGTTATTGCATCATAACAAGGTCATAAGCCAACTGTAATATCTTGTAATGTCCTATGGCATATGCCAGTGGGCCCTAGTCACTATGCACTTGTAGCATATGGCACATGTAAGATTGCAAGTTACTACATTAATGATAATTCCTATTTCTTGAGCATCTCTTTTGTTATTTCCATTGTGTTAAGCTCAAGGTTGCATGGTTGGACAATCCTATCTAGACCCTCCATCTATGATTGCATCACTACCAATCTAAACTCTAAGAGAATTATAGTAGTGCCTATGCACCTATAAATAATTATATAAAACCACTAGCTCATACCTCCAATATCTAAAAAATGAAAGAGGCAAAAACCATAAATGGTTATACCAAAGCAATAGATCAATAATCATGTCCATTATTTTACTTTGAATGGTGAATGATCAAATAAATTAAGTAATGCATGAGGATGGGAGTTTTGAAGTTTCTTATGCAAGTTCTTAATATTGGATTTTCAAGGCCAAATCTAGTATTAGTTGATACTTTATCTAAATGAGAAACGTTGAGTCTTTTCTTTTGGATCTTCTAAAAGGATTTTTGGAAGACAATAAAGAAGTAAATATTATTCAAGAATACCTTCTATTTAACGGCATGTTGGACATTGGCAATAGTTTGGAATGTATTGTTGCTCCTTATAGCTATAGACTAGGAGAGAGAAGAGTAATAAATAGATTTAATTTTTTTGCTGTATCTATTTAAAAAAGAGTTTTCAAATTAAGATTTTATTACAATCAACATAAATCAAATAACAGAGAAGATTCTTTATTTTAATATAGATAGCTGCCTATTCATCAAAAAAATAATAATAATAGAGATAATATGAATACATAAATTAAATTGGGTCTTATAATTATTTATTTTAAAAGGAATACATAAAAGTAGTACAAAGTTCTTAACCTCTCATATAATAAATGTTGAATTAGTAATTTTGTGTAGAACATTATAAATTTATCCAAATTATTCAAGTTTTAAAATCCCTTCGTAAAATATGAAATTTACATTCATATATTTTTAAGAAAATGTTCAATTTACTGAATTATACTCTACTTTTTTGTGATTGGCATATCACTTTTTCCAATTTATGATTCCATAACGCTCCCAATTTTTCACTAAAAGACCTGAAATAAACTCAGAGCAATTATTCAAAATTGTTTCACTGAATTCATATGTGAGGAGTTTGATCTTTCCTTTGAGCTCCATCATCCAAAACTTCTTCAATTGCTATCAATGTTAAGCTGATGATATTGAATTGTTAAATGCTCCATCTTGCTTGAGAGTTGTCCTCAATGGTTTGCATTATTTTCTGTTCCTTCATATACTCTTGCAACTTTTTTCATAATAATTCCTAAAATTCCCTGTTCTTTCACCAGTCTTTACATGGGCTGGAGTGATATGTGAGAGCAGTGGTTGAGGCACCACTTGCCACCAAGTTAAAATTATTTTTTCTATTTTTGTTAGAATCCTCTGAATTCATCACTGTATTCATTTTAATAAAAATTATTGATTGGCTACTTTAAACTTTACCTATGCAAACCATCCAAAAATAGTTTGACATTAGGGTGGTAATGTAATATTTCCACTTAAGATTTATTAAAAATCCTAGATCCTCTGTTAAGGTTCTACCTAAAAAAACTATTTAAAGATATTTTCTTAGAAAAATAACATACCATCAGGATTTGTTCCTTTGATCTTTATATCTTTAAGTTAGGATTCTCTAGCCCCTCATCTACCCATTATACTTCACTACCTCTTACTACCCAATGCATAATCTATTTTCCGTTTGTTTTCTTATTAGCTACAACCTGATCCTCCCAAACATTTTCTTTCTTTTCTTTTTTTTTCATATAACCCTAAGAACCTTGAACCATTTAGTGTGGACTATTTCTTCTCATGCTATAGTTTACACCAAACTCATTAAAGACCACACACTTTATGTTTAATAAACATGCATGCAAATATGAATACCAACCACCACACACATTATGTTTAATAAACATGCATGCAAATATGGAATACCAACTCCAATGATATTTCTTATCTGAAATATCACATGTAATTCACGAAACAAGTCTCAGAAGGAAAAGCTTTTACCTACTGAATGTTGTAATGCAAAAAACCAAGAAAACTATTGCAACGTCCAGACTCCATTTTCCGATTATTAGTTTCCTTAATCGATCTGTTGCTCCTCTTTCCTTTTTATTATTAAGCACGGAACTTCTGACTGTTGTTAATCCCTTAATAAATACGATAGGGATAAGAAACTAAAATAATATAAAAATCTGATAGGGAACTGATGTTTGACCAGGTTTGTGATGGTGATGCAACCAACAAGTAAATGTACACTAGTATATGAAGCTGTTGAATATTTTAACACTGATGACTAGCGGCCATGACGTCGCCCGCCGTATTACAACAGCCAAGCTCACGTCTTTCCACCCATGCACACAACATCTGCACTTTGAGAGAAGGGATAGCTGGTGATAATATTAATTAGGGGGTTTTAATCTCTCTTCTTTCTCTGAATTAAGGAGGAATCTTCTGATAATGTGTGACATAAAGGTAACGATCACAAGCCTAAACTCTGGCTTGAGATTGGGTGTGAATCCCTCCAAAGATAATGATAGCGTTGTTTTATGTCAAACATGTGACAACAACGACTGCCAAGTTAGTGTTTGTCTCGATTCACCATTTACTGATCTGTTTCAATCTTAACATTAATTATTAGACACTTGTGCTTGCTTGACAGAAATGGACGATGACTAAAAAAGATGGCGAGAATAACGAAGATTAATGGAGTTTCAAAAATGTCGAGAATAACGAATTTCTGTGTCCCGACTCTCGCCATGAATACCCCCATGGGGTGAGACTTCAGTCCGGAGTTCTCTATGGCGTATATATATATATATTCAACTATATGACATTTTCATGTTTCTGCTGCAGGTGCGAACAAGTGCAAGCGATGAGTATCGCTGGATGGTCGAGAAGGTTTTCGGTCATTTGAAGATCTTGGTCTATCCTAAGGGTCATCCTGTCAAACTTATAACAGCGGTGAACGAGAAGGAGGTCAAAATTCATTCTCTGAATCCTGATGACCTGGATCCCTCATTATTTGATATCACAGAGACCCCCCCTAAAAAGGATTGCTAGGTAGTACTGTTAGTCTAAATAAAGCAAAGGGTTTTTTTCAATTGCGCTTGTTTGCTACCCAGCAACCAAATGCAATTTTTTTCCCTTGCTATTTAATTTTCTATTGCACGTTCTTTTAAGTTATTTGTATTTAATTTTCTATGTACCTTTTTCTTGAAATCATTTAATTATGAAAAATATGAGTTTTTTATAAATAATCTGATGTTAGCTTTCATAATTTTATATCACATTTTCTAACAAAATAAACAGGAATATATCGTCATTTCATTTTCTTGTCTATTTTTATTAAATCATTCTATCACTTAAAACAATTTTCTCTAATACATTAGTGTCTACTTCATAGACAGTTATCACATTATACAAATTTTGAGAGCTATTAGGAGTGATGGAATATCTTACTTCAATACATAAATATATAAAACTCGTAACTTTATTGCAATGAATGATATCAAAATTTATATTTAATAAAAAGATAGTAAAATTTCTACTTAATATGAATCGAAAAAATATTAAACAATCACCCAGATAGACTTTAATTATTTCTCAAAATTGAGATATTTGTGAGAAAAATATACCTGCACATTGCATTATTTTACAATATCAATTGACACTGAAATAGTCACATCAATACTATTTCCATTTTTCTTCCTAATGGAGAAATCACATTAGATATCATTCAAAGGATTAATCTCCTCCTTCCTTTTCATAACTATGGTTGAGGTGCTTAGAAGAACAATCTAATCTGTCAACGACATTGGATCTTGGAAAGGGTTAAGGGTAATTGACAATGTTAATCACGTTACGCATCTCCCTATTCTTGGCATAGAGAGATAAAGAGGGAGCGAGAGATAGGTAGAGAGGTGGAGAGGGGGAAAGACAGAAATGATATATATATGTATAGAGAG
>VDFB02305323.1:0-23885 GCA_007258455.2 Sequoia sempervirens | reverse complement strand
TCTCTCTCTCTCTCTCTCTTTCTGTTGTCTGCTTTCCGGGGATGTGCCCGCCTTTGAGCTTGAATGTGAAATTTTGGCTAAGTCTGAGAATTAGGGTTTTGAATCTTCAGCCAGTTTGAAGCCAAATGGAGTGAATAAGTTGACATTTGAGTTTAGCAATACAGTTAGCATGCTTCCAGCAAGTCCCCAGCAAAATTTCGTTGAATTCTGACGGCTTACTATTTTTAGTAAGTACCTAATTTGGGGCGTTTTCTCAGCACTTTTGAAGTTCCAATCATTACATTGCATCCAGTACACGTCAGACTACTTGTCTACAAAATTTTGAGCCAGAACTGATGACTTTCTATTTTTAGCAAGTTCACCTTCGTGAGTCATGTAGGGTTTATATGCAAATTTTTTCACCATGTTTGATTCTTTTTGGGTTTTTGAGACCTATGCGATGATGTAACATGCAACCGAGACGATGAGTTTTATTCAGCCCTTCGAGGTTATTTTTAGGGTTTACATTTCAGAAATTCTTTTCAGACAAGTCCTGGATATCTCTTGTGGTTTTCCGAGGGCTTCAGAAGGTATAACATGCAAACCCCGGATCGATTTTTCAGGAGCCGCCTTCGCAGGCTATTTTTAGGGTTTGCATGCAGGGCTTTTCGGCGCATGTCAGGTTATTCTTTATGGGTTTTTCAAGAGCTACGCAGTGATGTGACATGCAAGGTGAGATGATCACTTTTCAGAGACTTACTATTTTTAGCAGGACCATTTCGGCAGTTGCCCAACACATCAATATCACAAATAGAAAAGTGCAACAGAAACGGAGTCAAATGGAGGCCGTTTGATTGACATGCAAGTCAAATTAGGGTTTCCAGCTTCAGGACCCAAAAAGAGGGGTCAAACGCCAGAATTTTCGAAAACTGGTGTATCCCACCGCGATCAGTATCTTTCAAGCTATCCACGGGTAAAATTTGAAGGCAATTGGAGCACTTACTATTTATAGTAAGCCACTTCTGAAACAAGCTATAAATAGTAAGTTAGCAGCAGGCGCTAGTGTGAACAAGCAAGTCTACCGATGAGGGTCATGACATTCAAATTTCAAGTCAAACGGAGTTGTGGAGGTCATGAAATCAAGCAGTTACTATAAATAGTAAACCACCTTCAGAAACATGCTATAAATAGCAAGTCAGCTCGAGACGGCAGTGTGAACAGATCACCTAGGCCATGAGGATCTTGTGGCGTGAATTCTGAATCAATCCAAGATTCCAAAGAGGCAAAACTTGGAACTTACTATATATAGTAAGACATGAGTTGGCATAAGGATGAAAAACGCCTAAGTCTGAAGTTTGTCCTGCTCAGCCCCCAAAATGCGCCCAAGGAAGGAAAGATAGTGATGAAATTTTCTAAGTCTAGAATTAAATCCTCCTGGACCCCCAAAATGCGTCCAACTTGCTCAGTGGTGGTGGAAAATAAGCTAAGTCTGGAGTTAAGTCCACCTCTACCCCTCAAATGCGCCCATGACTGGCAGAAGGTTAAAAAAATTCTAAGTGTTGAAGTTTGTCCTACTTGACCCCTAGAATGTGCCCATCTTCAAGCTGCTAGGTAAATGAAAAAAGTTTCTAAGGCATGAAAACATCCTCCTCCACCCTCAAAATGCGCCCTCAAGGAGAAATAGGATGAAAAAATTTCTAAGTGTTGAAGTTTATCCTCCTCATACCCCTAAATGTGCCCAAGAAGAGAAAGGGGTGAGAAAATTTCGAAGTGTTTGCTAAATCCTTCACCACCCTCAAAATGTGCCCATGCTAGAGTGGGGTCAAGGCAAGTTACCAAGGTGTTGAAGTCAAAATTCCTCACCACAGGCTAAATGCACCCAAGATGAAGGTGAAGATGGATGAAAAAGTTACCAAGGCGTGGTTAAATCCTCCATGACATGTGAAATGCGCCCAAATGAGCTGGGAAAAAGACAAAAGGCGTTGACTTCCTTCTCCACCCTTTGAATGCACCCATGTTAGAAGCAAGGTCAAGGCATAAACTAAGGCGTGGGAATTAAATCCTCCTCCATATGCTAAATGCGCCCAAGTGCAAGGTGAAGTTGATGGAAAAATTACCAAGGCGTTAAGTTAAATCCTTCACCACATGCTAAATGCGCCCATGTTAGAGATGAAGTTGGAAAAGTGACTAAGGCGTTGAAAATAAATCCACCTCAGTATGTAAAATGCGCCCAAGTCTAAGGTGGTTGAGAAAATTCTAAGTGTTAATTCCTACCTGACATGTAAATGCGCCCAGAGTATTGGAGATGTTAGCTTGGAGAAAATTGTCTAAGGCGTGTGAATTTCCCCTGGACCCTCATATGCGCCCATGTTGATATTATTTAAAAAAAATTCTACGGCGCAAAATTCCACCTCTAGAGGAAAATACGCCCAAGTTGGAGAAGGTGGTGAAATTTATTAAGACACAGTGTTCCATGGGCCTGGGGGACGGGGAAACGGGGGGACGAGGAAATGCGTTTCGGAGACGGGGGGACAAAGGGCCTAAGTTTGGGGACGGCGGGGGGACGGCGGCAGCGGGGTGGTGGGGTGGTGGTGCTGATATAGTTATACATATACTTATAGTACTTGAAAAACTAGTTTTGAAAAGATGTATAACAGTATAACAGTATAAGAATTACATTTCAAATGAAACTATAGGAAATTACTCAAATTAGTAAAATTATAACATAGCAAAATTTGAAATACTAAATCTAAATACGAAGATATCTTGAATGCTAATTGCTAAATAAAATTTGACAAATGAAATTGTTAAATTGGAGATTTCTATTATATCGAAAATATGAATATTTGATGTCATATGAGATATCACAAATTCTATAAAGATGATTACATGATTCATCATTACAATGAGTAGCAAATGCCAAATGGCAAATAGTAAAACAGTAAACTAAATAGTAAATACAGATACTAATAGCAAAATGTCAAAACTCAAAATGTAGTAAATACAGGAAACTCCTGGGCGTCTCCCAGTCTCCCAGGAAACTCCTGGGCATTTCCCAGTAACTCCTGGGCGTCTCCCAGGAAACTCCTGGGCGTCTCCTAGTCTCCCAGGAAACTCCTGGGCATCTCCCAGGAAACTCCTGGGCGTCTCCCAAGGAGACTTGGAGACTTGGAGACGTCTCCGCGTCTCCCCGTCTCCTTGGGAGACGCGGAGACGTTTCCCCGTCTCCGGCGGAGCACCGGCGGCGGTGGCGGGACGGCGGGAGACGCCAAGTACCCGTCCCCCCATCCCCGAGACGTCCCCGTTTCGGAAACGCACCATTTTTGGGGGGAAACGCATCCTCGTGGAACACTGTTAAGACATGAATAAAATTGACAAAGATATGTCAAAAGGCTCCAGCGTCATGAGGATGATAAAAAATTTCAAAGCCAAGCAAGAAAATACGCCCAAAGATGAGGAATGAAGAATAAATTTTGAATAAAATATTTTTCTAAGGTTAAAATTCAAAAATTAAATGTATCCCTTCGTTTGTGGGCCCATGGATTTGATGCTTTCTGAAGGGAATTTTCTTCTGGGTACTGGACGTCTTCAATAGGGAATTGATTTTAAAGTCTTTCACACTTCGCCAAGTCCTTCAAGATGAAGATTTTCCATGGGCACCTGATTGATGAATTTTCTAAGGGAAAAATTTAAAAAGTTTCTAAGGCAAGAAGGGAAAAGGATGTTGTTGAAATAAAGTGCCTTGGTTGATGAATTTGAAGTTGATTGCCTAGGTGAATTTGCTCAAATTCTTCGTGAAGATAGTCTTCTTGAGCCAGAGATGAATAAAATCAAAGTTGTCAACACCTCAGCTGGTGAAATAAATTTCTTGAAGAAGATACAGTTGAAGTTAACACTTTCAAAAGAAGATTTTAAAAATGCATCTCTTAAATACGCCCTCGAGAAGGATGAAATTTGTCTAAGGCATTGAAATATGATGCAGAGGTGTTAGATGTCCAGCCTACAGATGTTGAAAAATCATGAGGAAAGCAAAGTTGGCTAGAGAAAAACGATGAACCCTATCAGATCTGGGGATCACTCAGACCTTGGAAGTTAAAGCATGAAAATCGAGTAAGTAAGGTGAGTTTATATTATGAAGTGTTCTGATGCTCTTCTCCTTGCTTGTTTTGCAAGGTGAACACTGAGGCCAAAGCATGATGACTTGGGGAGATAAAGCGAGAACTTGGAAGAAATGGCTAAGTGTTGAGACCTAGTATGTGCCCAACTCAAGTGGCAAAGAAGAAATGTTTTCAAAGCTCAGGATGGAAGGAAAGATGGAAACCCAAGCGTTAATGGTCACTATCAAGTACTTCAAAGTTGAAGAACAACATCAAGGAGGAAAATCATCGTCGAGCAAGAGAAAGAGGTTGCAAGCTTGAAGTTAGATCAAGAATGTGCCCACCATGTCCATTCAAAGAGTTGAAGCAGTGACGACCAGACTTATCCAGTTTGCAGTCAAGAAGAGGAACAAGAACAATGCGAACGTGTCTATGGACAGGAATCTTCTAGAGGATGGTGGACATTAATTGTTCATTTATTACTCCACTCCTCTTTTTAGGGTTAGGGCTGAGGTGGCACAATTTGGGCCATCCATCTGATTGTAATCTGAGCTGTCCGTTGGACTTGGCTAGCTATAAAAAGGGCATCCCCCCTCATTTGTATCTAATTAGAATGGCAGAGAAGGAATAGAGAGAGATTAATAGAATAGAGAGTAGCATAGTTTGATAGTTTAGCTTAGATTGAAAAGGAAGTAAAGTCTTCCATTTGAATACTTCGTAAGAAGTTGTTGTGAATGCTTTCATAATAAAAGAGTTTTCATTGATGATGATCTCTTCTTTGTTATGAGTAGCTAACGAGGCTTCTGAAATATTCTGAACCATTTTTTTCAATTTTTTGAATGCAATTACAAACAACATGCACCTGTTAAGGTTAGCTTGAAAACCCAAAGGATGCGGAATTAACCCTAACCAAGAATGTACACCAGGATCCCGAGTTGAGCAAGGTGTGAGCATATGGTCAGAGGATCTTTATGCATTGCTGAACTGAGTAACTCTAACCAAGAATGTGTCTAGGGTGGACAAACATATGGTCAGAGGATCCCTACCAACTACAAATGCTGAAAGTAAACTCGACGCCAAGAATGTGCTTTCCAACCCAGAGTGGGAGTGGAGCTACCATATGGCGGAGATTCTAAGAACTACAATGCAATTCAAAACGTAAGATAGGCGGCAAGCCAGCCTCTTCCACTTATTCAGTGGGTATTACAAAAGCATGAAGAGATATATTAAGAAATGTTGACAGTACTACTGTTCAGCTTACAAAGTAATAGAAAGTGCCTGCAAAGAATGAGGATTAGCTCTCCAATGCTGCAATAGTGAATATGACCTCCACAAGGCTTAATATGACTTCCTAACACCAACCCTTCACCAAAATGCAATTTACCCAAATCTGATATGACAGACCAGCAGCTTGAAATGCAAAACCAGCACCCTAATAACTCACTAAAATGCACATTTCTCACTCAAAACTCACTCTATTGATGCGAAATCAAATGCAAGACACCCTAAAGAAGATGGCGACCAAGTTGGGACACCAAAACCTCACCAATAATCCCTTAACTTTTTTTGCACGAATCCCAAGAAGGCACAAAATGGTACGGCCCTCTAAGAAGGGCGATTTCTCTTTATAAAATTCAATCTTTTATCAAAAAATCTGCAACTTGCCAAGAAGGGTTGCCCCTATCAAGGAATCACAATGGTTCAATACCCAGAATGAGAATAATTTTATTTTCTGATATATGAGCAAAAACAACTTTCAACTACACTGAAACAACAACTCTAGAATTTGATATAAAATGCAAGAAACTGAACTACAAAGCAAACCTCACTACAAAAATCCACTCATCAACAAGCTAACATCTCCGCTAGTTGCTATCTTTCAAGCAAGAAGTTGAGCCAAGGCTAGGAGGCATACATTCCTTGAAGCAATTCCAACACCATTTTGGCAGCATAACATTACTGAAGTAATAAGATGTTCAACTGAAGAGCAAAGGCCTCTTTTTATAAGCTTGAGAGGAATCTTCTAGAAGCATCAAGAAGGCGCCCTAATTTTCAAATTTGAATTTGTTCATAATTCCCTCCTTGGATGGTACGGCCCTCTAAGAAGGGCGATTTCTCTTTATAAAATTCAATCTTTTATCAAAAAATCTGCAACTTGCCAAGAAGGGTTGCCCCTATCAAGGAATCACAATGGTTCAATACCCAGAATGAGAATAATTTTATTTTCTGATATATGAGCAAAAACAACTTTCAACTACACTGAAACAACAACTCCAGAATTTGATATAAAATGCAAGAAACTGAACTACAAAGCAAACCTCACTACAAAAATCCACTCATCAACAAGCTAACATCTCCACTAGTTGCTATCTTTCAAGCAAGAAGTTGAGCCAAGGCTAGGAGGCATACATTCCTTGAAGCAATTCCAACACCATTTTGGCAGCATAACATTACTGAAGTCATAAGATGTTCAACTGAAGAGCAAAGGCCTCTTTTTATAAGCTTGAGAGGAATCTTCTAGAAGCATCAAGAAGGTGCCCTAATTTTCAAATTTGAATTTGTTCATAATTCCCTCCTTGGATGGTACGGCCCTCTAAGAAGGGCGATTTCTCTTTATAAAATTCAATCTTTTATCAAAAATCTGCAACTTGCCAAGAAGGGTTGCCCCTATCAAGGAATCACAATGGTTCAATACCCAGAATGAGAATAATTTTATTTTCTGATATATGAGCAAAAACAACTTTCAACTACACTGAAACAACAACTCCAGAATTTGATATAAAATGCAAGAAACTGAACTACAAAGCAAACCTCACTACAAAAATCCACTCATCAACAAGCTAACATCTCCACTAGTTGCTATCTTTCAAGCAAGAAGTTGAGCCAAGGCTAGGAGGCATACATTCCTTGAAGCAATTCCAGCACCATTTTGGCAGCATAACATTATTGAAGTCATAAGATGTTCAACTGAAGAGCAAAGGCCTCTTTTTATAAGCTTGAGAGGAATCTTCTAGAAGCATCAAGAAGGTGCCCTAATTTTCAAATTTGAATTTGTTCATAATTCCCTCCTTGGATGGCGTTCCTTTTCTCAAAGCTATATTTTGACTTTATTTTTAAATCAATTCTCTAAACAAGGTTGGCGTCCCATTTCCAAGAAAGATTTTAGACCTTTGAAAAATATTAAATTACCTCAATGGGGCGTCCACCCATGAAGACCACCTTTTTAGAACATCTTGAAGTAATGAAGCTAGGCCAAGGGGTCAACATTAAAATATAACATTATTTAAATTAATTGAACTTATCTCTCCAAAATGCATCCCAAGGCCAAAAATGATCAAACCAACTGAACTGGTTGAAGAAGAGAGCCAACTGCACTGAAAACCATAGGACCACTGCCAGAAATAGAATTTACTAAAAATAGTAAATTCCAGAAGATGCTTGGATTGCATTGCAAGTCATATCACTGCGAAGCTCTCTGAAAACCCAGAAAGAATCCGCGAGGCAATCTCCAAATTTCGAGCAACAACAACCTCCAAAATAGGAAACCCTAATTTTACCCTTCGAGTAGCCTACGGGTCTCCGGAATAGGCCAACGGTCAACTGAATTCCTCATGCTTGAGAAGGGGACATTACAGGGTCTTCGTCCTTCCAATTCACGTAGAATCTTGAAGTAGCTTAAGGTAAAGTAGATTTCATGCAAGTACTTAGTAATTGTGGAATACGGTGCTTGATTTGAACAGAACTTCTCTTATCCATACCACTAGCGGGCTCGTTGACGGTGGGTTCGCCTTGCGTGGTCAACTGGAACATTGTGAACTTAACTTCAATTATGGTTTGTATGTTGGCATGCATCGTTGTGATGGTGTCTTCATGCTGAACTGTGATTTGAATACCTTTGATTACTCCCTGAAGATTGCACCAGTTTTGTGGAAGCTGTCTGAAGAGAGGCAAAGCAAAACCTGGTTGAAGTCTGCAAGAATTGATTGCCATGTTCCACGCCTTAGAGTAGATTAGAACCTTCTCATCCCTACAACCATTTTAAATTCAATACATTTCTAGTTAGTATTAGGAAATTTGCATTTACCGGATAAATCATTCGAACCACGTGAAGCCCTTAATCTGTTGTCTGCTGCCTGTTGTCGAACAATTGTGTAAGTCCCCTTGAAATACAAGCAAAATCACATCGAGCCAATTGAGTCTATCCAACACCTAGAAGGAACCTTGGAGTTGAATGCACAAACTTTCTCGCAATCGTAGTGTGTTGGATACTTTGATCAAGAGAGAATAGGGTAGCCGTCGGCAACTTTATTCTGTGTTGGTGCGGTCACGAAAATCACATCAACAAGTAGCATTTGCACACCTATGACAGAAATAATGAGAGGAGATAAGAAAGACTTTAAGTGGACATCTGGAGCACAAAGAAGTTTTGAATTGTTGAAGCAAAAGGTGATAGAGCAGCCAGTGTTAGCATTGCCTGATTTTGGCAAAGTACTTCAAGTTGATTGTGATGCCAGTAGGAGCATTATTGAATCAAGAAGGGAGATCAATAGCTCATTTCAGTGAGAAATTGAATGATGCCATAAGAAGATATTCAGTTTATGATTAAGAATTCTATGCCATAATTCAAGCCTTGAAGAAGTTGAGACATTATTTGTTGTCTAAGGAGTTTGTGTTGTACACTGATCATCAAGTCTTGCAGTATTTGAACAGTTAGGGAAAGTTGAACCAGAGACATATGAGATGGGTTGAATTCTTGCAGAGTTATACATTTGTGTTGCAGCATAGGAGCGGTAAGTCAAACAAAGTTACATATGCATTGAGTAGGAGAAGGAATATACTGACATAAATGAGGGTAGAAGTACTGGGTTTTGAAGAATTGAAGCATATGTATGAGGATGATCCGGATTTTGCTGAAGCATGGAAGTCATGTAAGGAACCAGTAGTAATAGATAGGAGCCAATGGTTGATTATTTCATTTAGGAAGACATGTTGTTCAAGAGAAATTAGTTGTGTATTCTGAGGAGTTCAATGAGGGAGAATTTGATTAAGGAGAAGCATAGTGGAGGAATGGCAAGACATTTTGGAGTTAATTAGACAGTATCTTTGGTGAGTGAACATTATTTTTGGCCGCAAATATATGGAAGTATGTTCAAGGTTTTCGAATTTGTCAAGTAGCAAAAGGGAGTAGTCAGAATACTGGATTGTAAAAACCTTTGACAGTACCAGAGAGACCTTGGGATAATATAAGTATGGATTTCATATTGGGATTACCAAGAACACAGAGAGGACATGATTCTATAATGGTAGTATTTGACAGATTTTCTAATATGGCACATTTCATTCCTTGCAAGAAGACGAATGATGTTGTGCATGTTGACTTATTTTTCAAGGAGATTGTAAGGTTGCATGGATTACCAAAGAGCATAGTTTCAGACAGGGACACCAAGTTCATTGGATACTTTTGGAGGACATTGTCGAAGAAGATGAAGACAGAATTGAAGTTCAATTCAACATATCACCCACCAACAGATGGACAAACAGAGGTAGTGAATAGGAGTTTAGGAAATTTTCTAAGGTGTTTGGTTGGAGATAAGGTAGGAAATTGGGATATAGTTCTACCGCAAGCAAAGTTTGCATACAATAATTCAGTAAATCGGAGTATAGGGAAGACACCATTTGAGCTAGTCACAGGGATACACCCTAGAGGAGTTGCAAAGCTCAGAGACATCACTATAGAGAATAAGAGGAGTGCAAAAGCAGAATAATTTGCAAGATTTATGGAGACATTGTATGGTCAGGTCTGGAAGCACTTGGAGGACATGAACAATAAGTACAAGGAGAAGGCAGATGAACAAAGGAGACATAAGGAATTTTCTTTTGGAGATGAAGTTATGGTATATCTCAGGAAGGAAAGGTTTCTAGTAGGAACATACAACAAGTTGAAGATGAGGAAGGTTGGACCATGTAAGATTCTCAAGAAGTTTGATTCAGGAAATGCATATGAAGTGGAGTTACTAGAGACATTTGGGATTTCACCTATTTTCAATGCTATAGACCATAGTTGGAAAACTCGGACTCGCCGCGGACTCGGTAGCCCAAAAATATGACTCGGACTCGGGACTGGGCACGGACTCGGGAAAAGACTCGGCTAGGACTCGGCAAAAAAAAAAACGTAGTTTTACAAAAAAACAAGAACAAATTAATGCATTTAGAGAACATAAGAGCCTAATTTGATTATCAAAAACACTCATAATTCAAAATTACACATGTCATATGATCATCAAACACTCAATAATTGAAATTTCATCATTCATAGTCATCAAATACTCATAGTTTCAATGTATAACAGCATCATAAGTTTATAAATGTTTACATATAATCATGTCAAAAAGAGGAAAACATTAACAACCACATGTAATCTACATCTTCCTTTTTCCCCTCCCAATGGTACTCAATTTTGGAGGCCTAGAACTAGAAGGTGCCCGTGCTATAGTATCCAAACGAGGACTAGGAGATCGAGAAGGGGAAACATGATATTCAAATGTGTCTTCATCGTCCTCCATGGCATCCAATCTTGTTGCTTCTTCTTCTGCTGCTGCTGCTCTCTCTAATTCAGCAAGATCCTCATCAGTAAGGAAGACATCAGCCTCATCATTTTGTTCATCAATAGTCCATTCACCATATGGATCAATGTCATCCAAGTCGATGGACTCATGTGAAACACCCTCCACCTTTCTAGTTGAAGGCGAAGGTTGTATCGAACAAAAACTAAATCATTTAGGTGCTGCTGAGTCAACCTATTCCTCTTCTTTGTGTGAATGTTCTCAAATAAACTCCAATTCCGTTCACACCCAGAAGCACTGCATGGCTGTGACAAGACATGTATGGCTAGCTTTTGAAGATTTGGTGTGCTAGCACCATAGTTCTCCCACCATAGATCTACAAAAACATGTTTAAAAAATATAAGTATTAAGAAATAAGAATAAAGTAAACAATCTATATGTAAGAATCAAGTTTCTAATTTCATTTTTTACCTGGTTGTTGTTTTCCTCTCCTTTCAATTGCTTGTTGGGAGGAAAAGAGTCTCCCCTTTGCACCCTTGTAGACCTTGAATAGATAAAAGAAAAAGTAAATCAAATATAGAAAATTCATAGATAGTCAAGGCTCAACATTGCAAATTCATAAATAAGATGTAACAAATCTCACCTCCAACTCATCAAGCACTTTATCTCTCAGCTCACGATAGGCACCATCCTATCAATGCATATGACAAGACCTTCCATGACCTCCTCATCCGCCTTAAATGTGTCCGAGAAGTAGAACTTCGGATTCAAGAAGTAGGCAAAGGCATGAATCGGCTGGTGGAGTTGGTGTGTCCATCTCCGATCAATGATGCGCCATATGATTTCATATTTCCTTTTGTTGCCGCCATAGTAACGTGATATGGCCTCTTTGGCCCTATCCATGGCCTCATAGATGAAACCCATTGGCATGCCATCTCCATCCACCATACAAAGAACCCTCACCAAAGGTTCTGTCACCTAAAAAAATGAAAACAAATGTTAAATCATAACAAAATTAACCCCTCAAAAAATAAAAACAGCAAATAGATTATCATGTATAATTTTTTTTTGTGTGATTGCTACTTACCCCCATCAACTCCTCTCCATTTTTGATGAATGTCTCATCAAAAACTATGGCAACAATCCTCTCCCCTTCAGGTCTATTGGAAAATGAGGACTCCTTCCAAGCATCGGACACGAACATTTGCTTGAGATGACCAATGGCACCAAGAATGCTTTGCAATGTGAGGAAGTGGCTAGCAAATCGTGTCACTCCAGGTCGCACAAGGTCCTTGCCATTTGTAAATTTCCTCATCAAAGAAAGCACCCAAGTATGGTTGTAGATAAATTTTGTAACACTTTTTGCATCTTCAACCACACTTTTGACCCATGAAATCTTCCCAATGTCCTCTAGCAATAGGTCTAAGCAATGTGCAGCACATGGAGACCATGCAATTGTGGGATACCTCTCCATAAGTAGTCTACCTGCAGCTACATATGCAGCTGCGTTGTCCGTGATGATTTGGACAACATTATCAACTCCAACCTCCTGGACCACCCCATCTAATAGATTGCATAAAGTCTCAGCATTTTTAACTTCATGGGAGGCATCTATTGATTTTAGAAACACCAATCCACCATTAGAGGCCACTAAAAAGTTAAGGAGAGTTCTATTTCGTCCATTTGTCCACCCATCAGATAAAATGCTGCAACCTTTTCTTCGCCAAAATTTCTTTTGCTCATCAACCACAAGCCGTGTATTCTTTACGGCTTCCTCTAGCAATGGCCCACTCAAATCTTTAGATGATGGGGTCTTAAACCCCTTTCCTGCAACTGTAAGGGCGTTCACCAAACCTTCCCAATATGGGCTGTTTGCAACATTGAAAGGTAGATTATTGTAGTACCAAAAGTTTGCAGCAGCCATCCTAGCTTCTTGATGCTTTTCTTTATTCCAACCAGTACCTTCAAGTGAAGGTTGTGCTCCTGGAACATTACGTGGAATAAGATAATTTGGTCCTGATGAAGGAACCTGACTAGCACTAGCAGTAGAAAAGGAACCATCAGGACTCTCACCAAAAGATGAATATGGAGCATGGAAGCTTGGACTTGCAACACCATGGGGCATAGAGGGTGTAGATTGGGATTGGGATCCACTCATCGCTGCTGCTAGGGCATCCTTTGTTTTTTATCTTTCCTCTTTTTTAAGCTCATATTCAGCAAGAAGGGCCTTCATCTCTCTAATAATCTCAGGAGTAGTATTCTTGCATCCCTCCACATTTTGCCCAGGTATTCTAGCAAGGTGGTATTTTAGTCTATTTATTCCTCCTGTCATCCATTTCTGGCATTCATTACATGTCAATTCACCTTTTTTATTTCCTGGAATTCCATACTTCCATGGAGGGTCTTTTTTTAGTCCCTTTGGATTTGACATTGCTGTTTCAAGTTCAACATGGAAAAAAAAAATCAGCTAGGGTTTGCTAAAAAGTCAACAAATAAATGTGATTCAAAATTTCAAAGTTTCAAACATTTGCAAAAGAAAAAGAATGCAAAAACAAGCTAGAAAGTAGAAACAATAAGAATTAGACTATTAAGGAAAATAGAAAAAAATTTGGCAACATTTCCCCTTATTTTTCTTGATTTTTTTGATTTTGAATGCAAGAAATTGAAGAAAACAAACAAAAAGAATTGTTAGATCACTTACCTGGCTCTATTTTGATCTTTTTAGTTTGTTCTCCTTGCTTCAATCAACCCCAAATCAATTTTCAGACCTATTTTTCACAAGTGAGTCTAAATATGAAAAAAAAAAATATAAAGAAACATGGGTTTTAACCCATTTTAAGACTCAGCCGCGCAGGAGAGTCCTGGGTCGGGACTCCCGAGTTCGACCTCAGGACTCGGCCGAGTCTTGAGGTCAGACTTGGGAGTCCCGACCCAGGACTCTCCTGGACTCGACTCTAGAGTCCGTGGCGAGTCGACTTGGTCAGGGTCGGGACTCCTGAGTCCGCAGAGTTCGCAAACTATGCTATAGACATCTATGAGTATCATGAAGGATAGTCAAGTGGCAGTAACAAGGAAGTTGGATTGGAAGAGCAATTACCACATCAACTATTAGAGCAGATTGAGTAGATCTTGGATACCAGAATTGGAAGGAGCATTAGGAACATGCAGTACAAGAAGTACTTGGTAAAGTGGAAAGGCAGACCAGTGGAGGATTCATCATGGATTTCTCAGGCTGAGGTAGACCACTTTGGTTTTCCTCTAGCCCCTAGAAAGTGAGGGACTCATTTTTCTTCCAACCTTGGGTGTCTGATGCAAAAGCATCCTTGGTTGTAAAACAATCCTGTATCAACCAAAAACATTTCTTTTCTTGCAGTTTAATCTATAGCTGTCTCATCAATTTCTTTCGCATTTTACTGCATTGTCATTTCTCAGCTCGTAGAGCAGGATGTAGCATCTACACGAGGTCATCTACAACATATCCAAATTTCAAGAGATTTTCATTCATTTGTAGAAAGTTATCGCTCTCAAAATTTTACTATCATTCTCTGTGTAATGTCCCCTTCTCAGTAGCCACTCGGAGATTGTTTAGACTTTATTTATTCTCGAAGGCTAAATAGGAGAAATAAGAGAATAAATATTAAATTAATTATTTATAAAGTTATCACAATAAATTAATATAGTAAAATAGCTTTATATTTAATTTATTTAATAAAGTGACTAAAATAAATATTATATCATAAAGTCACTTGAGGAATAAAATAATATTATTTTCTAGAAGCTTCTTGGAGGTGATTGAGAATTCTTTATAAGGAGCTGAATGCAAGCCATTTGATCATGTCTTGAGTTATTCTATTTTCATACCTATGTGGTGAGAGCTTGTATGCTTACATTGTCTGAGGGTTTGAAGACTCTAGGATACCAGGTTTGGTTGTGCAACATCAACCCTAGCTAGAGATTTGAGAGGGAGATAATCCAGTCTTCCATTTGGGCAAAATTTAATGGTCTATGACCAAATTTTTGGAGCAAAGAAGTTGATTTAGAGGAAAATAATTGCAGTATTTTGAAGATAATTTTCAGTCATTGAGGAGTACGATTTTGTGAAGAATCATTCAGCTTGGAGCATTTCGATTTCATCCTAGAAGAAGTTCGATTTTTGGGAAATCATTCTCAGTTTGAAGGGATTCAAATTTTGACAAGATTGAAGGTTGATTTTCAGTCACAAGGGGAATATCGAATTCATCATTGAGGAACTCCATTACAGCTGGAAAGGTCGCGATTTTATGAGCATTTCAGGCACTGTAAATTAGAAGATAAATACAGTTCGATTGGAAGTCATTAAAGTTCGATTTTGTGTAGAGGAGGTCGCACTTCATCCAGCAACTCAATCGCTGCCAGCAAGTTCGATTTTGGAGGCATTCGACTGAACTTAATGTTGCTACATTTTGGCGTCAAAAATAAGGTTCCTTATTTTAGCATTGTCATTTAGGTATTTGATTATTGCTGCCATTTCTTCAGTCAAGAAGTCGCTGTCTAGTGATTGTATTTTGTACTCACTAAAACATTGTATTGCTGCTATTTAAATCTGAGTCATTTTATCATTGTAAGATGTCTCCTTTGAGGGTGATTGGATGTAATCAGCATTGACAACATTTATAATCAGTCTTAAGCTGCATATAAGGAGTATGGGAGTTTGCATATAAAGTGTTTGCCAAAATACCTATTGCTGTAGCTGTACATTTGCACTTCATTTCAGTCATCTCTTTATCTTGAAAAATCATAAAAATACTTGCATTGTATTCTAATTGCATTTGAAGTCATTTGGCATAGTTAGTTAAGTCTTTTATGCATCATATCATCACTCCAAAACAGAAAAACATCTACCAGCAGAAAACAGTTTGCAAGACAAGTAAAAATCAAAAAATTAAGGTCAGATTTGGCAAGGATATTTACACTCTGGCAGAGCATTTGGGAACGACCTGGTCTAGGATTTATTGTTCGGACCTATTCTGAAGCATTCGGAGCTTAATGGAACATCATACAAACTTTTTAGGTCCTAGGGGAATTTTCTTGGAGATCCACAATTCATTTCATTTACCGATGTGTTATCTTTTATGTTTGAGACCGACCTACACGATTGATCATTCTTGGGGTTGGTAAACCCTTTAGGCCGACATGGACCATATTTGGAGCTAGAGATTCATGTTTAAGATCAATTGTAATTCATAGGAAAGTAGTTAGTTAGGATTTCATGATTAGAGTTTAGATATTTCGAGCTGCCTAGTTGTGGGACTGTAGTAAGGCCTTTGTGCCAGTTGTAATAGTTTGAATGCCCTTGCGGCAAGCCTGTGCGCCCTAATTATGCCACATATGAGGCATATGATGCATGTAAGACTAGAAGTTATTGAATCAATGATCATTCATGTTTGTTGAGCATTTCTTGTGTTATTTCCGCTGTGTTGAACTTTAAGCTGCATGGTTGGACAGTTCATTTTGGACCCTCCATTTGTGACTGCACCACAAATGGATTAAATCCTAAAAACCACAATCTTGGGCAAGGGTTATTAGTATTACAACCTATTTTTAAAAAAAGGCAAAAGAGAGAAAGAGTAGAGGAAAGAAAGTGCAGAGCGCATCAAGTATACCAACAAATTTGCAATGTTGTTAACAAGTTACCTTGAATCCTTTGAACCAACTTTGTAGCGACCAGTTGAAACACAACCTTCAAACATGATGGTGTGAGCTTCTTAGGGAGTACTTCGAAATATCCCCATTCCTTATTCAAACATGAATGTGTGCACAAATAATTTGCAGGATTTAATTAAAAGTAGTCTAACTCTAGATATTGAATTAGTCTTCAAAGAATACAGATAAAGAGGAAGACTCACAACATTAGTTGATACTAATAGTCTATTACAAAAGAGGTAATATAGAAAATGCAGATTTGGAGAAACAAGGCATGTGGAACATATTGGTTCTACAATTACACAACTTGAAGATTTCCCTATCTAGCCTCGCCCCTCGCACTCCCTCCCACACACCCCATTTACAATACACATTTCCCTAATTTTAAATACTCTTGGGCTGTTACAATCATTCAATAATGACTCGTCAACTACCAGTTTCCTTTTCGACAGTTACATTTTAACATTTCTCGATTTTGATAATAGTTTGCATTTTTTTACCACTACTAGGTTGATAACAATTTAAAAAAAAAATCTGTGGTTGGATTTTAAACGCCACTAACTAAAAGACTAATTAAGAATCTCTAGGTTTATTTTTTAATGCTATTGAACCCAACAATATGCTTACACCTCTGAATACCTTTAATGATTTTGAGTTTAATAATGGCAGAGCAGAAATTCAATTCACTAATTTGAGTGACCTTGAAGAATCTGACTTGATAGAATGGTGAGTGTTGATGTGTTTTTCGTGACCGCACCAACGCAGAATAAAGTCGCCAATGGCTACCCTATTCTCTCTTGATCAAAGTATTCCGCATGCTAAGATTGCAAGAAAGTTCATGCGTTCAACTCCAAGGTTCCTTTAGTGCGAATAGGCTCAGTTTGGCTCGATGTGATTTGCTGGTATTTCAAGGGGACTTACGGAATTGTTCAGCAGCGGAGAAAGGAATTCAAATGCTCGAAGGATTTGTCTATGAAGCGCGGGTTTCCTATTCTAACCAGAAAGTACTGAATTGAAATGGGGTAGGGTTTAGAGAGTCTAAATCTATTCTAAGGCGTGGGATATGGAGCTCAACTTCAGCAAACTTCAACCAACCGGCTTTGCCTGCGCCTTCGGACAGCTTCCACGAGTCGGTGCAATCTTCAGGAGATGACTAAAGATGTTCAAACCACCACTTGACATAAAGATACCATCACAACGGCGCATACCATTATTCAAGCTGTGATTGAAGTTAAGTACATGATATTCCAGTTGACCACACAAGGCGCATTCACCATCAGCAAACACACGAGTGGTATGGATAGGCGAAGTTGCTTAGATCAAAACACCACATTCCACAGTTAACATCTACTTGCATGGAATAAAAATTATACTACTTAGAACTATTTTACGCTACCATTTGAATCGGAAGGACGAAGAAACCTTGCTAGCTACTCACAACAAAGACGAAATTCACCATCAATGAAAAACTCTTTTATTGAGAGAGTGTTCACAACAATTTCTTACAAAGTTTTCAAAGGGAAAACTTTCCCTCTTCTTCAACTACACTATCAATCTATACTAAGCTACTTCTAAGTTGTCCCTCTACTCTCTACTGTCTAACTTCTACTTCTATGTCTAATGAGATACAAATGAGGGGGACTCCCCCTTTATATGGCTAGCCAAGTCCCAAAAGACGGCTAGGGTTACAATCAATAGAGTGGCTAGAATCGTGCCACCTCAGCCCTAACCCTAAAAACTGCCAGAATTGGGAGTGGTACATTAAATGAATCAAAGATTCCCACTCACTCCCAAAAATAGCAAAGGCAATAAATGCCCACAATCAATCTTCTAGAAGCTTCCGTTTGTAGACGCGTTCGCACTGTCCTTGATCTTCTTTCTTGACGTTGCTCTTCAACTTCTTCGTCACTTGAGCTAACACTTAGCCAACTTCTTGCAACTTTTTCTTCTTTCATGCGAAACTTATAACTTTATCTTCCTCTGAAGGTTGTAATATCATCGTGCTTCCCCACTTCAAGTCATCGGGCTCTGGCTTCAACATTCCCTCACCGCAAACAAGTGAGGAGAAGAGTATTGAACATTTCTATAAATTCAACTTACTGAGTTTCATGCTTGACTTCGGCGTTCATGCGTCTCTACTATTAACAATACGCTTCTTCATGATTCTTCATTACGCCCAGCCAATTTTCAACCCATCTTACATTACCTTTGGTGCACTTCATTTGATATTTCATCCAACTCAGGCTCGAGAAAAATCCTTTCATCAGGAATTTGATCAAAAATCATCCACCAAGGCAAATTTTATCTTGAAAACACGTTTTATTCCTTGCCTTGGAAAATTTTCCAAATTTCCCTTAGGAAATTCATTATTTGAGTGCCTATCAAAAATCTCCACCCTAAAAGCCTCGACAAGCTGTGGAAGACCTCAAAACCCAATCCTCATCGGTAATCGTCAATACCCAGAAGAAAATTTCTTTCAGAATGTGTCGAATCCATGGGTACCCAACGAACGGGTTCATTTAATTTTCTCGAATTTTGAACCTTAGAAAATATTTTCCTATGAAATTTAAATCCGTTCTTCACATCTGTGAAGGTTTCTTGTTGCCCTGACTTGGATATTCTAACTCATCCCGCAATATTGGCACCCTCTGACTTCACCACTGGCAACTTCACTCTGACTTTAGGAAGATTCATCACTTCACCAGACTTAGGCGTTTTCCTAAGGAGAAAATATTTGTGCCTTAGAAAATTTTGAATCACTTAGCATTTCTTTTGAAAAATTTTCCCCTAGAAAATTTTATTCAACTTCGTTCACATTGTCTGCGAGGGAAAATTTATTTCGACAACTCACTTAGAAATGTTATTTCCATTATCCCAGGCGCATAGCATACTTGAAGAGAATTTAAAATCACGCCTAGCATTTGTTTCACCTTACATGCCTTAGAAAATTTTTTCTCACTCTTACCACCCTAGGCGCATATAGCACTTGAAGAGGGATATTCACTTTACCACGCCTTAGGAAAATATTTTCAACACCTTTTATCTTGTTTACCATTTTGCATTTACCTTTACCACCTTCAACTTGGGCGCATTTCCACATAGGTGAGGGATAAGAATTGTTGACTTGTTGACTTGCTTTTATTTTAGGCGCATTTGAGAGGGGGAGGAGGATAAACTTATAACCACGCCTTGGAGTGACCTTTCAACTCCCTTGTTTTGTCTTGACATGGCTTGTTTTGGGCGCATTTAGGCATGCAAGGAGGATGAAAACTGTTGACCATGTTGACTTACTCCCTTTAGGCGCATTTCAGCTTGCTAGAAGATGGAATCTTTTCCAACGCCTTAACCTTTTGTCTTTACATGCCCTGATTTGGGCGCATTTTGCATAGGGAGAGGGATAAAAGATGTTGACCTTTTGACTTTCTTGCACTTTGGGCGCATTTTAGCCATGGTGGAGGATGAAGTTTGTAACTTAGAAATTTTCCATGCTATCAACCTCCCTTGGGCGCATTTTGGCCTAGCTACAGGATGAAAAGCATTGACCTGTTTGACTTTCTCTCAAGATGGGCGCATTTTACCCCCTGAGCAGGATGAAACCCAACACTTAGAAATTTTTTTAAACTTTCTCCTTGAAGGTGGGCGCATTTGGAGGTGGCAGGAGGACGAAAACATGTTAGAAAATTTTCAAACGCCTTGAAGGCAAGTTGGGCGCATTTCACCTGTGGTGGAGGATAAACTTCAGACTTAGACATTTTTTTTTCTCGTCTTTGCCAGCTTATCCATGCCCTGCTATTTATAGTAAGCCCTGTGATTTTGCATTTCTGAAGCTCAGAACGACTTGAAATTTTGCACACTGCATCTTCATGACCTCGTAGTTCTGTCGACACTGCCATTTTTAGTCACCCTGCTATTTTTAGCCCATTGCTGAAGGTGATTTGCTATAAATAGTAACTGCTTGCTTCTGATACCTCCACAGTTCCGATTGATTTGAAATTTGAATGACGTGCTCCTCACCCACGTGACACACTTTCTTGACATCGGTAGCATGCAGCCCGATTTATATTTTTAACTGTTCCAAGCCCGACTTACCAATATTAAGTGCTCCATTTGACTTGAAATTTTACCGTGGTCGCCCACGAAGGATCTTTGATCATGATCAGTTTACCCATTATTCAGAAAATTCTGACTTTTATCCCTCTTTCGGGTCCGTGGAAACCCTAAGTACTTTCACCGCATGCATATCAAATGATCTCTTGTTTATTAAGTCGTTTTCTTTGCGTGCAGTCGACTCGCGTATTTGAAGTCTTGGGAGAAGCATTTGTAGGGATACTGTAAAATGGTAAGTTCCTTCGCGGTGGTTATCTCGGATTTGCATGTCACCATGTGACTCTCGAAAAACTCCACCGAGGGGATCATCCAGGCAATACCAAAGAAACTACGACGTACAAACCCTAAAAATAGCCTCGGAAGTGGTCAAAGTTGTAGATCTCACTTTTGCATGTTATCGCGTTGCGAAGGTCTCGAAAACCCGGAAGATATGAACATCGTTGAAAAATTCTTCGTTAAACTCAAAATTTGTCGAGGCGTTGCTAAAATAGAAAGTTAATACGATTTTCGCTCAATTTTTGCATCGCGAAACGGCGATGTGCTCGAATGCAGTGTGGTATCGAATTTCAAAAGCGGCGGTAGGCGCACGTAATTTCACTTACTAAAAATGGTAGTACCTCGAGAATCGATGAAATTCTTTGAAGCTTCTTTGGAAACATACGTGACAATAATAATGATATTGGTCTCTGTTTTCAATTTACTCACTTTACTCGACCTCAAACTGACCAGGAAAAATGAAACCCTAATTTCAGACTTGGCCAAATTTCACTTGTTTAAGCTCAAAGACGGGAACGTCCCTCGAAAGATAGACAGCAGAAAAGAGAGACAGCGACAAAACAAACGAAAAGCAAACCAAAAGCAAAGCCAAAATTATGGGGGGGTCCCCATTTGCAATGGGGCGATGTGTGAAAAACGTCACAACAGTGAGCTTTCCTTTTCTTCTGTTCATCCTGTGGACTTGATGAGCTTTGAAAAACTAAGCTTGATGTTTCTTCAAAATCTGGGCTTTAAACTCTACCATTTGTTGCCAGCCAGTTACATCTGCAAAAGGTGAATTGTCACATTAGTGTCATATAACATAATTTGGCTAAAACAAAATCCAATAACTTTTAAAACACTTAGTTTGATTTGATAAAATTGAGAGATCAAGGGACTAGAGGAATGTACTTTTTGAGACACCGAAAACACCGGATTCAAAAATTTTATAAATCAGTTTTAAATACTTGGTGAGTTTAAGTTTCAGGAGTCAAACTTGGTTAACGGAATACTTCTAAGTCCTCTGAAAGGGACCTGAGGCAAAACAAATTTTAATTGGCTTAAAAAACATTTCAAAACATGATATTCATTGATTGCACTACATTGACAGACTAGCCTCTACAAAACATGCATTTAAACTGGAGAAAGCACTCAAATAATAATTGTTTCAATTTCACTTGATGAGGAAAACAAGAGACTTCCTATCAATGAAGTCGAATTAGATGAAGAATGGAAATGAAATAGATTAAACCAAGTTTGGTAACCCAGGGAATCCAAAATATGAAGAATGAAAAGCTTTTTAAATTTCTTTTGCTCTCTCCGAAAGCCAATGAATGTGAAAATAATCAAAATCCATTTGAGACTCACTTGGGATTTGCGTTTCCTAGACTTTTGGGTTAAACTAGTTTAAAAATAGTTTTGGTTCTGGAAATGCAAAAGACTTAAACAATCCTCAAAACATTTGGACATAGCAAAGTATTAAAATGGTTTAAATAGGGTTTTGGATCTAGGAAATACATAAATAAATTGAAAACAGTGAAACTGGAACCAGCATATTATAAAAAACAATGAAGTCCAATAAAGTGGGGTAATAAAAATAAAATGTTTAAAGGATAAACACCTTGATGGACCTTCCAAAAGAATTAAATGTAGAATAACCCCTTTTGGGTTTGGATGAGCTCAGAAAGTAGAAAACTGATAAAAAAATGATTACAACTTAAAATTAGGTATTGGAAGATAAACTGGAACCAAGAATTTGAGCATGAGACACTAGACAATGAGGGTAATAAGCTTTAGACACCAAAAAAAATTAATGAAACTTGAACTTAAAACAAAACCACAAGAAACCTGGAAATCACAAATTAAGAATAAATTCTTAGAATTCAAAGGAGTTGAAGCTCAAAAATGTGGGTCATTGGTTCAAAATAAACTGGGGTGTGTTGTGCCACACCAAATATTAGAAAAAGAAAAAACTAAAATCTGTTTCAATCAAATTTTTAAAAATATAATGACATGACATTTTTTCTTCACATTGCAGGGCCATATCATTAAGAAAAAAGCAACACAGTTTAAAATGGGCTAAAAATTCAAGTCAGAAAAATTCTCGTGCTCAGTTCTTGATTAGAACTCCAACAAAGGGTGCAGAAGTTTCAAGATCTCATGGAGCACCTTTGAAGTGGAGCCCATATAGTCCACACAAAGCCAGTATGAAGTTCATCATTTTAGCCTTATTTTCTGCCTACTTTTCTAGAATTGATAAATATTAAAATCTAACTAACCTTTAAGATATATAGGTGATGTTCATTATAGCATCAGGTTAGTATCTTACGTGTACCTCTACGAATCTGCATCTGCCTAATTTTACATTCCTTGTGCAGGTCCATCTTTGGCTACTCCATCTTCAGTCTCACATATGCAAGGTACATTTGTCCATACTTTGACCATCATTAGAATCTAGAGGTTGTCACATTCATAAATACTATCTGGAAACAATGACTATGGATGGATGAGTGAGGTTTTTGGTATCACACTTTTTAAAACCATGGAATTGAATTGGTTTGAATAAGTTTCCTCCTCAATCAGGCAGTTGCTCCACCACTCACACCTGCAGCAGGAAATAATGGCGCAGAAGGGAGATTACTGGACCCAGCAGTTGTTGATTAAGTCATAGCACTAGACTTTTCCTTTTATATATGACTGTCTTTGCATAACACTTGCATGTCAAGTTGACATATGTGTTAAATAGTGGTTCATCCTTTCATCCAATAGGAACGGCATGTAAATGCTTAGATTTTTTTTTTGAGGTATAATATCCCCCCCCACCTCCCCGTTCTAAGTTTTCTTTTTTGTTTTTTAAAGCTTTCTGAAGCTTTCTGATTGTTTGGTATTCTGCCAGGTAATGCAGGAAATACAAATATTTGTAAAATAAACAAACACCAAGCAAATGCATGAAATAAATAACCCAGATTTATTTATCGCTTAAGATAATATGTTGGAATCATACCTGAATTACAAAATGCAGTATTGCAGGTCTGAATATTGCTTGACCAGCAAACTGGAATTGCGTAGATTTGGACGCCATTCACAAGTACCTCCAAATCCCACCTCAAAACTGCTGCACAACCTTCAATCTGTCCTAGACGCCAACAATAGAGGTGGTTGCAAGTCAAAACCCTAGGCGTTTGACCCTAGAAATCCACAC
>VDFB02305322.1:0-21525 GCA_007258455.2 Sequoia sempervirens | reverse complement strand
TCCAACACAAATACGAGGACAGTTTTTCCCGAGTACCCTGCCAAATCGTAAACAAACGGGATTCGCAGAAATCAAGTTGTTGGTTCATGGAAACCGGTCAATCATTCTAATAAATATCATGAGCTCTAGTACCACTTCAATCGCTGAAAAACAGAAGCTTGCAATCTGAAATAATTTCCCAAATTTTGTGAGACAAAGTTCGAAATTTCAAAAGCTTTAAATTTTGTTTAGAATTTGCGAAATCTTAGTGTTGACAATTTCGTTTTGACAATATAAAATGGATTGTTTCAACTGCCCTGTTTCTGGAGAGCACTCTTCAGGTAACAGTTCACACCCCATACATATTATTTGTGGGCCTTTGTTTACTATTTCTGGTATTAAATTTGTCGGCTCTTAGTTCTGCAGTCATTAATTGTTTCTGGATGGCTGCTTAATGGTTGCGCAATGCGCAGTCTTTTGCAGCTTACTAAAAACAATTTGTTTTTGTGGACATCAGGTTGTTTTGATTCCTTAAATGATGTTGAGAAGGAATGCTTGGAGACCAGTATTGATTACTTGGATGATGTTGGGAGGGAATGTTTCTTAGATTTAGCCTCATTTCCAGAGGACAAGAAAATCTGTGCTGATGCACTGCTGGACATTTGGGTTTATGTTCGAAAGATGGAGTGGCAGGATGCCTACAATATGTTACTGGAACTTGCAAGAATAAATCTCCTTAATCTAATAAACAATCAAGGGTAAATACCTTTCCTTGCATATATTAAATTTCCTGTTTTATTGTTTTGGACATTGGGCTGACTTGGCTGTTAAATTTCCTGTATCAGAAGCCAAGCAACAATCCCTTACGGAAGTGCCTCTGAGCTGTTCTTCTTGCAGCGCGCTGTTGTGCGGAACTTAGCCTTGCATTTGGGATGCCAGAGCAGTATAGTCCATAGAAAGAGGTTACTCATGCCCAGGAAGGAGCATAGCCTACCAGGGGAGTGGGAGCTACTTAGTGATAGACCGTTTAATGCTGAAATTGTCTCTATCCAGACAGGTAGGTTATGCTTCCCATTTCAAAAAATAACCTTTTATTTAGTGCCAAACTCTGCAGGCTGTGGTCTACTAGAAAAATGAAGATTTATTATGTTTTGGTCCTACTTCCTCTTCTACAGAATGGAAGATATCAAATTTTACTTGAACTACTAGTTTACTTGGCCGCTGAAAAGTGTTCTAATTCAATTGCATATTTGATTGATTTTATTCAGGTTCTATGGCGAAGTACCAGTGGTATGAGATGAATTTTCCGGAGACAGAGGCTCTGGTGTTACACTTTTCTGCAAGTGAATACTTTCTTCCTCCATTTCTGAAAACCATGGAAAAACTGAAATTTTTAATGTTATGTAATTTGAGTTCAAAGAGGGCCACAATAAAAGGTCTAGATGCTTTATCTTCACTCACTCAACTCAGAAGTGTTCGCTTGGAGAGGTTGGTTGCACCCACTATTCCCAAACAGAGCAAAGTAATACAAAACGTAGAAAAGCTTTCTCTAAGATTATGCGAAGGGTTTCTAAATATATCCACATTCAATGACACCAACCTGCAAGATTTTAACTTGGACCACTGCAGCGATTTGGAGGAGTTGCCCCCTGCCATCTGTCGTATGCCCTATGCTCAGACATGGTTTGTAACTAACTGCCATCTTCTTGAAATGTTACCACATAATCTCGGAAATCTGAGCTCTCTAAGAATGTTAAGATTATCAGCATTACCAGGCCTGAAAGAGCTTCCAACATCAATTGGAAAACTTGGGCAGTTGGAACGTCTAGACATTTCACTGTGCGAGGGCTTGAAAGAACTTCCAGAGGAAATAGGTCAACTGAAGAAATTGAAAGAGTTTGACATGAGAGAGTGTTTTCGTTTGAGGAGGTTGCCTAGAAGTGTTTGTGGATTAAGCTCGCTTAAACATGTTATCTGCAATGAGAATATTGGGAACAAGTGGTTGCAAACTAAAGCCTTCTCTATTCCTGATCTTAGAGTTGAAATTGTGGAAGCACAATTCACTTTTCTGACTTTAACCTTTTAGGTTATGTTGGGTTATTAGTCAATTTGTGGTTACAAATAGTCATTTTGTGTCTACCTTAATTTTTAATTAAGTCATGTGATCATTATTATATTCTAGTTAATTAGGTCATTGGGTGATATTCAAGACATAAGTATGGTATATATAAGAGGTATATACCTGTTATCATCATATGAAGTATTGTGTTCTTGGTGAAGATTATTGGATATACCCCTCTTGAAGTGGATTAGGAGCTTGCCCCCTTAAACTAGCATATTGTTATCAATAATTATTTAGCCTATTTCATATTATATTCTTCACATGTGCAAATTATTTAATTACAAATTGTTCTTGTTTGAGGAGGTTACCTAGAAGTGCTTGTGGATTAATCTCTCTTAAACATGCTATTTATGGTGAGAAGATTGAGAACTAGTGGTTGTGAACTAAAGTCTTTTCTATCCTTGATCTTAGAGTTGAAATTGTGAAGGCACAAATCACTTGCCCGACCTTAAGTCTATATTGTGTATTGGGTTATGAGTAGTTAGCATTGTGTATTATTATTGTTAGAAAATTGATACAAATTGATTAAACCATTTTATACATTATCCTATGAGAGAAAACGTGAATGCAAGTTTACAAAAAAATCATATGCAAAGATCAAAGAAATAACACAAGATAACACAAGATATATCCTCAAAAGGGAATAACTTAGCTTCCAAAAGCATCCACACTCAATGTATTCTTTGTTAGGAATATAGCATCATTAGGTTTATTAGATCTGTTATGGGTTGTTAGTTTGAGCATTAGAATATCATGTGTACAAAATTATATTATTGTATTTGGTTATACATGATTGTATTACAAGTTGTCTAAATAAAAGAATGGTTATAAAAGATTATACTAATTCTCCTATAATTAAAGAGAACACTCCTACAAATATATATTGAACGATTGAGATAATTTGTAATAGATGTATTATATTGTGTATAATCTTTTGCAGCTTCTATAAACTCTGCCAATTCCCCTCTCATGTTATCAAAGCACAAAGTTGAAGTTTGACATGGATTATTTACTATTCGGACATGTATGTTGCATGATTTTTAGGAGTGAATCTGAAGGAATTTGTTAAACCAACAAATATAAAGCTTAGTCATTGTGTTCTTTCATCCAATTATTTGTAGAATTGTAGAAGAGGAAACAATGGTTTTTAAGCTTGGTTGATCTTCAACATATTAAAGATTTTACTCCATTCCTGCTGCTCTGTATTGGTCTTTAGATTGACATGTCATTGGTGTGTTAAGCATGGGATCTGTAGCAAAAGTGTACTGAGTTTGTTGTAGTAGTTGAAGAGAGCCAAAACAAGGAGGCGATATACCAACTGTTTGATGCACTTGCTCATCTTTTTCTGTGCTGCCTATGGCACACTCATTCTCCTTTTCTCTGAGATTCTATAATTATCTAGCTGGTGATGTTTCTGTATGTCAGTAAATCTTTCATTGCATGCAATTAATATGCCTTCATTAGGTAGCTCCACAAGTCGAATCACGCCACTATCTGTAACACATTTTCAATAGTTAGAGAATCAATTTTTGTAAAGTGGTCTTTTGATCTTGAACTCCTCTTTCCATTGCCTTCTGCTCTTTTTTGTTTTCGTGTTGTTGTGGTATTGCTGGAGTTTCATCAAGAGAATTTGATGCATTCTTCTACATTGAACCTGTGAAGGCGTGTTTTAGCACCATTATCTGGTCCATCCCCATGTGCCTCAAACAAATCTTATTGCTACGATAGCCGCAAAAATTAGTATTTAAACCATTATTTGAAAATAAAATGATGTCGGAAAAAACTGAAAAGGTTGTACACCAAAAACAGGAGGATGAAGGCATTATAAGGGATGCATAGGAGAAGGTGAGCAGGAAATAGGCTATTCAGGTTTTATTTTAAACAATGCTTTTCAGGGATCTATCGTAGAGGTGGAGTAAAAAGAGAAGTCTGCCAGTGGTGGCACCACTCTTTAGATGTCAAAGTTCGCCATGTTTTCTCACTCTTTCTTCCCCGACACTAGTATTGCGGTGTCACTAGTAGTATCTGCAATAAACTTTTCATCTAATACTTTTCCACTCATCATTAGAAAACATCTACATCAAGCATCATAACATAGAATTTGTGGATAGTGCAATAGATGAAATCGAGACTCACTTTACATATACAATTGTTTGGCCTTCTCGCAAGCTTCTTAAGAATGAGGTAAAGTTATCCGAACACCTATCATTTGCCATGGGAAGTCCTCCACTTGGAAGATTGTATACATTTTCCATGCTTATGAAGTGAGTTGTTGAAGCAATCTTTTGGAGTAGGTAGGGTCAAATAAAGTTATTAAAAAATTTATTTAGCGTTCATCAAGATAGTGTTCTAGTCTTTTTGTTTCAATTGGTTCAATTAAATATTCTAGGTTATCAAAGTATAGTTTTATCATTTCGTTTAAGATGAGGTTCATTTTTATGAATCAATTTTTATTTTATCAAAATTATATTTGTCAAAATTTAAAAGTATAAAAGAATAAATTGTTTCTACTGTAATTAGATATATTATCACCTGTATGGGACATCCATCTTGAGGGGGGCATTATGAAATTAAGCTTGAAAGTCAAATTTTTCAAGTAGCAGTCAATTGGAGGACAAAGCGATAGGAGGTTTAAGGATATTCAACGACCTCTCATTAGTCACTAGCGACGGGGCTGTGAGATTGCATTAGTGATAAAACTATTCGTGCCAAAATAATTAAAGCAAAGATCAGTTTATAGGTGGTAGTGGAAACCATTACATATCATTTGTGATTAGAGTGACAACAAGGAATTGGTTCTCAAGATTTTTATGCGCTGGTTGGATGTGTATATCCCTAATCACAATTATTTGTTGTTTGTGAATGAATGTCTTTGTCCCCATTCACAATATTATGTAAGTGATTAAAAGTGTTTTTCTCTAGTCATAGGATTTGGTGATTATGATTGGATGTGTTGTTCTCAAACTATTAATTGTTGTGAGTAGATGTTTGTGTACCTGTTCTTAACTTTGATATTAGATAAATGTGTTTGTCCCTATCCAAACTTGTTGTAAGACCTTGGGTAGAATTTTTAGTCCCTATCCTTGGATGAAAGTATAGTAAGCATATTGAGGTTAGTTTTTTGTAGGTGGCACAAATTCTGAGAAATAACCCACCATAGTTTGACAATTTTTCACACTTAGGGCTCTTAAGAGATGACTCTAAAATAGTGTAGCCTGAAAGATCAAGATCTAGCTAGGGTAAGAAACATGACCTTGTATAGCATTCACCTACCCACTTGGACATGTTGGAACTATCTATTTGGCCCCATGATGCACAAAGCAAAAATTATGCTTTCCTAAAACTTTTTGTTGAACACAAATTGATGCTTTTGCAACATTTGAAAAACTTTCATGATGGTGAAATGGATTGGAGATTTTTAAAAATGATAGATATTATTATAAATAGACCCTACATGACCCTATAACTTTAGATAGAGGTAAAAGTACAAAGTTGTGTCACTCTTTTGGCCAACTTATCAGCACAAGTGAATTTTAGTATTTATAACTAAAAATCAATTTTGGTCAAACATATGATCTAGTAAGATTCATTCTAGATAAGTTAAATATGCCCACAACTTTTCCAACTAAAATTGTTGGCTAGATGCATATGTAGCACCACTTTGAGGCCAATTTACTAAAAAAATGGAATTATTTGAAAAAATTAATGTTTCAACAATTCCTACTCATATAAATAACATTTTTTTTAAAATGTAAAAATACCCTTTTTTAGATCAATAAGTATAGTTTTCAAATATATATTTATTTTAATAGTTTAACTATTATTTTTATTTTTTTTTACTAAAAGTAGGTTATCAACACAAAAATATTAGGTTGATTACCATGTCAAGAAAAATACTAAAAATTATTTAATTTTTTTAAAAAAAATATGATGTCCTAGATAAAAGAATCTAGATTAAGGGAGTATAATTAGTTTTCTATTTTAAATAAATATTCAATATAAAGTTGACATCGAGTGGAAATAGTCATGTTTTAATACACACATATTTAAATATTTATTTAAAAATATATATTTATTAAAGTTGCAAAAAAAAAAATCCATGCCCTAAAGTTTCAAGTTATAAATATACACAAAAAATTTGAAGGCAAAAAAAAAAATACTATATAAAGCTTGACATCTCATGTAATGTCACTTTTCAGCATTTTATCAGCAACAAAATTATAGTGTTAATTTATAAAAAACTATATCCAAATAATTTTTTAAATTTTTCAAAAAAATACAAACATAAAATATACTAAAAAATAAACATTTTATTAGTTTTCATCAGGGATCATGATGGGCCAAAAAGTGGCAATATGTAAGTGATATGATGGCACATGGGTCATGACTTTTTACCCAAAATCGATGAAACTAAAAGTTTTCTAGAAGGAGATTCTTTAGCTTTCCACCAATATAAATTATGCTTTACTTTGAATTTAATAAATACTGCTATTAATTTTCTATTTGAATTATGACTAGAGTCTTGATTGATAGGCCGATTGAAAAAAATCATAGTTTTCAAATGGTATCACATTTTTGAATCAAACATGCATCACATTCTATACTACATACTATAGGATTAAAAAAAAAAAAAAAAAATGAATTTCATGAATTTTTGACCAAGTTAAGGTGTATTCCATTATACAATTTTATATTTCTAAAAGTTGTAATAAAAAAATTCATAATTAATTATTTACTTGGAAAAATTAAAAAAAAAATATGCATCACACGGGGAATGAGTCTTTTACTTATATCTAAAATCTTATAAAAAAAATTATCATTTTATTATGGTTATGGTGGTCAAACAGACACCTACTTCTTATTTTTTCCCTGAAATTTAAGTACTACAACATTGAAATTTCAAATTTTCACCAAATAGATATATATATTTTTTAATAAACCTAGTAGTTTAGAAACTACATTCAATATGCTATAGATTCTATTCTTACATAGTTTTGAAATAATATAGATAACTTATTCAATTTTTTACGTCAAGTTGCCTAACTCTGATTTTTCTGAATTTTTTGCCACTTAAGGGGTTGGTTTTTCTATGATGATCTTGCACATACCTATCATTTCAAAATTCAAAACATATATGCCACTTTCTAGTGATTCAAGTTTAAAATTTACATCAGTGTTGGCCAGTTCCTTTATAAAAAGTGTGACACAGCTTTGTACTTTTACCCATTATAGAAATTTCATAGGTGTCATGGATTCTAAGAAACAATTTGTCATAGTTCAACATTTTTTTGTACTTAGGCCTCATAAGAGATTACATCAAAATAGTGTAGCCCAAAATGATCAAGAAATATGGGGTGTGAAAAATGACCTTTATTATTGTTCACCTAACTACATAGACATGTTGAAACTACCTATTCAGCTCCATGATGCATGAAACAAAAATTGTGCTTTCCTGTAACTATTTGTTGAATGCAATTGATGCTTTTTGCAACATTTAAAAAATTGTCACTATGATCAAATGGATTGGATATTTAAAAAAAGAAGAGAAGTTACTGTAAAGAGACCCTGCGTGACCCTATAGATTTATATAGAGCATTTGTAGGTGTCATGGATTCTGAGAAACAACTTTTTATAGGTTGGAAGTTTTTTACATTTAGGGATCTTCAGAGATTATGTCAAAATAGCGTAGCCAAGAATGATTGGGATAGTTGGGGTGTGAAATATGACCTTTCATAGTGTCACTTGCCCACCTAGATGTGTTGGTATTGTATACTTGGCCCCATAACACATGAAATAAAAATTATTCTTGCATGTAACTTTCACTGAACACAATTGACACTTTTTGCAACATTTGGAAAATTATCACGATGGTGAAATAAATTGGAGATTTATAAAAAATAAGAGAGGTTATTGTGGAGGGACCCTACATGAACTTGTATAATTAGATGAAATTTTCTTAAGTCGCATGGATTTTAAGAACTAATATGTCATAGTTTGATATTTTTTGTGCTTAGGGCTCTTAAGAGACTGTGGAGCAAAAGTGTATCTTGGAATGATTGGGTGTATTAGGGAATGAACAAAGGCCTTCCCTAGTATTCACCCACCCACCCAAATATTTTAGAACTATTATTTTTTCCACAATGCACAAAATAAAAATTATGGCTTTTGAAAAGTTTTTACTAAACACAATTAACACTTTTTGCAATATTTGAAAAATTATCACCATAATCAAATGGATTGGAAATTTAAAAATAAGAGAGGTTATTGTAGACGTCCAATTTTGATCACTTCCATATGATCAAATGCGTCTCCTTATTCATCTGGTTGCTCACCCCCTCTGTCAATATTAATTAAGCCAATTGTTTAATTAATACCTTGCATCTTGCACAAAAGTCCTAAAGTATTTAATTTAATACTTTGCCCCTCTTCCTCCTCTAAATTAAATAAATATGCCCTTTTATTTAATCTAGTCATATTCCCCTTTTGAATTAAAATTCATTTTTTAATTCATCTTTTCTCTCTCATGGTCACATCCTCCAACTTTTGCAAGTTGGTCCCTAATCCATTTTAATTATTTTCATCTTCTTCTAATTAACCAGGGTTAGCATGTGCACACCCTTAATCAGCATTAAGGTCACATCCTCCATAATTTCCCACTTGCTTCTAATGAGTCATTAGTCCATCTAACTGAGTACTTGCACAATCTTAATCATTTGATTAGCCTAACCTAATCCCCCTCCTACTTATGGCATGTGTCCTTAAGTCAACCTTATTAAAGGCTTTCTCCTTTTGGACAAGGCATCCCCCTTCCCCATGTGAATTTTTAATTCACCTTTTAATCCCCCAAGACACCTAAAAGGAATTTTTAATTTCTTCACTTCTCCCCACATGTCCTCTCTATATTCATTCTTTATTCTTTCTCTCATCCCCATGAGAATGTTTTGAGGAATTTTTTAATTTCACATGTCCTTCATGGGGACACACTTTTGAGGAGATCTTGTCCAATCCCAAGGTACTTTGTACCCCTCCCCATGTCATGTCCTTGTCCTTCCACCTCATGTCCACTTCACCTTTTAGGGCTATCTCACATGCCACATGTCAAGATGTGAGGGCTTGTGAGTTCTCAACTCACCTTAGCCCTACATCTTGATATTTGGTGGATCAATCTCAACCGTCCATTTCCCCTAGGATTTTCCAAAAATCCTATAAATACCCCCTCTTTTCTCTCATTTTAGGGAGATCATTTGTGCTAGCCAAACTCTTGCAGTTTTGTTTCTCAACCAACACTTAGCCATTTTCTTGTCTTCATCCACTTGCATCCATCTTCACATCCTCATCTAGCTTTCATCTTGCCATCCAAGGAGCATACACATCAAAGATCGAAGGGCCAACCAAAGGATCGACTCAACGCAAGGTATAAAGTTCCATTTTGTGGCTTTGTCTTGTTTTGTTTCCAACTTAGGCTAATCTTGAAGTGTAGGTTGTTTTAAGTTGTTTATTTGCACTCTTTTAATTGTTGCTTGATTTCTAACACTCTATTTCGACCTATCACATTTCTGGCATGCCCGGTGGGACCCACAAACGGGTCTATTTTCTTCACGTTTGTTGTTTTTTGCATTTTTCAAGGTCCAGGTTGCAGAGTGGCGGATTGGTCCTGACAGAGTGGCGGATCTATCCAGGGGTGGCGGATTGGGCCTAACAGAGTGGCGGATTTGTCCGGCAGTGGCGGATCTGTCCTGCAGTGGCGGACCTGTCCTGACAGGGTGGCGGATTTGTCCTCCGGTGGCGGATCTGTCCTGCAGTGGCGGACCGGGCCTAACAGAGTGGCGGATCTGTCCTTGCAGAGTGGCGGCCCTATCCTCCAGAAGGTAAAAAGTTCAAGTTTTTTCGATTGTCTTTTGGTAAAATAGGAACATAGTTTAATTAAAGGGTGTCAATAAACCTTGTTTGGCATGTTTGGGAAGGCTATTTGACGTATCCAATCCCCTTGCGCCATTTGGCGATCCTGGGTGAAGAGAAATCGTAGCTTTCCAAGTCCTTTTGAGTCACCCCTTTTCATTTTCCTAGTGGGACCTGCTTGGGGATTTCATCACCCCAAGGGACGATTCCAACCACGTGTATCGGCGGGGTATATAAAGGGGGGAGAGTGAAAGTTGTACCTCAATCCAACCATGTTGTAATTGGCGAAGCGTCGGGATGACGTGAAGAGTTGGTCCGAGCCTCTAGTATCTCGCTAAGGTTCCCGACTCACGCTTGTAATGGGTTGGTGTTCACGGTTTGGGCCTCACGTACCGAGTGTATATCGAGGACTCCTTAGAAACCATGTGCATCCTAGAGTAGAAGACTTTGTTGACCATACCCATTTCTACTAATATTAGGGTTGTGCTGCTTGAATTATCTTTTTTGTGCAAAAACCAATGATTGTCAGTTTGGCCAAGTCTTTTTATGATTGCTACAATTTGGGTCCTTTGCCTTTGCCATCCATCAAAAAACCAAGCTTAAGCTTATCCTTTGGCGGACTTAACCTTATCCTTTAGCAAACCCGTCCTCGTGCTGTGGCGGACCTGTCCTTGTGCTGTGGTGGATCTGTCCTAGTGCAGTGGCGGATCTGTCCTAATTCAGTGGTGGATTTGTCCTAGTGAAGTGGCGGATTTGTCCTAGTTCAGTGGCAGATTTGTCCCAGTGCAGTGGCGGATTTGTCCTAGTGCAGTGGCAGATTTGTCCTAGTGCAGTGGCGGATCTGTCCCAGTTCAGTGGCGGATCTGTCCAAACACAGTGGCGGACCTGTCCTTTTGCAGTGGCGGACCTGTCCCTTTGACCATCCTATACCATCATTTGGCATTCATCGTCCCTTTGTTTTGAACACCGAAACGATCATTTAGCATCCAAAACAAACATCTGAACGTTCGTTCCGATCCCCCATCCCTTCGTTCTAAGGGTCATTTGTCCTGAATAGTCTTTTGCTTGTTTCGAGAGCCATTCATCTATCTTGAGACACTCCCCATCCGTCCTAAACACGCTTTCATCTCTGATTGCCGTTATTCCATATAAACCCCATTGGAGTCGTCATCCAAGTTGACCTAGGTATTCATCCCTAATCGCAATCATCATAATTGGCTTAGGATCGCTATCCGTCTTAGGTCAGTTATCCTTTTCGACCCAATCAATCCGCTTCTATCTCAAGTTGGATTCGGTGTCGTTATCATACATCCACCTTTTAATCAATACCTATTGTTACCAAGGATCCTTCTTAAACTCGGTTGTGGATCTCGGTCTTCATCGTATCTATCATCACATCAATCCTAATCATCGTATCGATCTGATCCCCACATCATCAAACCTATTCGGATCAAAACCCAAAATCTAGGGTAATCCAACATCTACCCATCAATCCAATCCAATTCCATCAAGCCAATCCGCATCGACCTAATCAATCATCGTCAACTAATCTTTCATCAAAGTCAAATCGATCCTTCATCATCAAGGTCTTTTTTAATACCTTGATCCCTGTCATCGTCTTGCATGCCCGTTCAGACTCGATCGCAAGCAAAGAAAATGGCCGACCAACAAGCCCTGAATGCCCAATCGAACAACCCTCAAAATCCCACCAACACGGTCAACATCTCATTAGATCCCAACTATGGTGCTAATATCCTTCACGATCCCCACAATGACACCTCATCGCAATCCAATGTGGATGGTCAAAACACGTCACCACCTGGGGAGGAAAACATGGCTGAACAACCCAAGCTCACATTCGAGGAGCACTTTAGCAACCCAATTAATGCACAAATGACGGAGCGCCTTCTTGAAAGACATGGTGACCAAATCTTGGCTCACTTGATTGAAAAAGGTGTCAAACTGCCGCCAGGTGTCGACTTATCCAAGTATGGCACCTCTACAACCAATGTATCCCAACGTTCACATGACATCCCCAGTAGCTCGTATGTCCCCAACGTTCCTTCCGCAGAAGGTTGGCATCGACCTGAATTCGGCAACGCCGTCCTATATCCCATTGGCAATCCCACACATCCCACCATCTCGGTCACAGGAACACCCCAAACCGTCGATCCCAATGATCCTTATGCCTACGGCATGTCGCAAAACATCCTGCAACCACAACCATTAATGCTATTGGCACCGCCCCCCTCGAACTCGCTTCCCGTCAACGCTGGGGGCAACCCTTTTGCCGCCTTGCCCCCACCTCCCGGGGCAACAAATCCTCCACCGTCGTCATTCCTATCTCAACAGCCGCCCCAATCCAACATCCCTCCTCCATCGTCATCCAACCCTCCGCCATCGTCCCAATCCAACATCCCTCCTCCGTCGTCATCCAACCCTCCACCATCATCCCAATCCAACATTCCTCCACCCTCGTCGTTCATACCTCAACAGCCGCCCCAATCCAACATTCCTCCATCCTCGTCGTTCATACCTCAATAGCCACCCCAATCCAACGTTCCTCCACCATCATCATTCCTATCCCAACAACCTCCCCAATCCTACGCTCCCACTAGTGCTCAACAACCTCCACCTCAACAACAACCGTCGGTCAATCCCCTATTCTCAGCACAACCATCACAACACCAACCTCAAGGAAATCAACCTCGGCCTTCAGCCTCGACCATATCTCCATTCCTTGCATCCATTTTACGCCCGCAAGCGCAACCACCATAGAACATCCCATCTCGCCCATCACAGCCACCAACTATGCATCAACAACAATATCAACAAACACCCCTCCATTACAACTATTACAACCAGCCCCAATATCAACAACCCTCCTATGGGGCATCACAACAGTCATCTCAACACCCCCAATACCCGCAAGCTAATCAGCAACACTTTCTCCATACTTCCCAACAGTACGCCACCCACAACTACCCGACCAATCCATATCCCACCTCACAACAGCAACCTTTTTATCAACAAGGCCCCTTGGCCTATCAGCAAGAGGTACCACCTCCTCATCCATACGCCCATCTCCAAACATCCTCTCAGAATCCACAATCGTCCTACCATCAATACCCGTCCAACACTCCAGCCAATGCGGACATCCTGGAAATCAAAGCCGCACTAAAGGATCTCCAGGCAGGGACTAGCAAGCAATCGTTCAAGTTCGAAGATATATGTCCCTATCCGTATGATCCCTCTATCTCATTGATTCCCTTCCCCAAGCATTTTGAGATGCCAAAATTTGACAAATATAAGGGGAACAAAGATCCTAAGGCCCACCTACGGGAGTTTTACTCCCAGTGTCAAGAAGTGATCCACAATGACAACTATCTCTTACGTCTGTTCCCCCGAAGTCTGGGAAGTGACGCACTAGGGTGGTTCATGACCCTCGACAAGGGATCTATAAAATCTTTTGCGGACTTGTCAGAAAGGTTTGTCTCCTACTTCTCCTTCAACTTGGAGAAAGATACTGATACCCTAGATCTTCTCAAGGAGAAACAACGTGAAGGGGAAACTTTTACTAGCTACCTCCAGAGGTGGCGTGCCCTGGCAAGCCGAATGAAAACTCCTTTGAAAGAGAAGGACATGGTCACCCTTCTTGTGGAGAACTCTCATCCTGACATGGCCCACAACTTCCGATTACACTGTGTCACCACTTTTGCGGAGGTGGTGGAGAAAGGACCCATCCTCGAGCGTGCCCTTATTGCCAAGGGGCACATCAAAATATATAACCAAGATAGGGAAAGAACATTCAACGACAAGCCACGTTTCTGGAACAAGAACAAGAATGCAGTCAATGATGGTGTCACTGATACTAAACATGTCCAAGTGGCCAACACATCCCAGAAACAACAACAATCTGTACCTAATGCCATATCCGTACCGCAAGGGACACCCCGTCCTCCCCAACAGTCCAATCAAAGTAACCAAGGGAACCCTAAACGCCAATATGCTCAACTAGGAGAACCCTTGAGTGTCGTCTTCAATAAACTATTGCAGATCAGCTATCCAATCACGTACCCCGTCACCAAGCCACTAGACGAATCCAAACCTAAGCCCGCATGGTTTAGGGAAAATGAATATTGTGAGTTCCACAAAATTAAAGGGCACTCTTTGAATAAGTGTCAGGGTCTGAAAAACTACGTCCAGGATCTCATCGATCGAGGTGACATCAAGGTTGATCCTAACCAAGCTCCGTCGTCCAATGCTCAGTTGCAGATTTATCAAAACGCTTTCCCAAACCATAACCAAGGCCCGAGCACTTCCAACAGTAATCCTCAAAACAACAGCACAAATAACGTGAGTTACAAGAATGTACCTCTCAATTATGAGGGTATTATTCATTACATTGAGCAGGTAGAACCTCGTGTATCCATGATACATGTCAAAGCTAAAGACTCTCAATGTGCTGTTACCACACGACGAGCCCGCATCACCATTCCTGCAGCCTCTGCACCTGCCCAACCGACTCCTGTAACTTCCCAGTACAATATCCTTGATCACTTGGGAAAGACCCCTGCACATATCTCCATCTTGGATTTACTCAAGTCTTCCCCCGTGTATCAAGAAATCCTTAATAGAGCCCTACAGGAAACCCATGTGCCTAATAATATGGATCCTACACAGTTTCAAGCCTTGGTAGGACACCTAGCTTCATCTCACCAACTACACTTCAGCCACGATGATATGCCCAACATTGATGCTAATCACAATCGCCCCTTACATATTGAAGTCGTAGTCGCTCGGCATAAAATAAAAAGGGTCTTGGTAGATAATGGCTCTGCCCTCAACTTGTGCACTTTAAAATTCATAAAGCAGGTGGGGTATACCCAAGCAGACCTAAGCAACCAGATTATTACAATCAAGGCTTATGACAATGCAGAAAGAAATTCAGAAGGGATCATCAATCTTCCTGTCCAAGTGGGACCGGTAGTTCAGTACATCACCTGCCATGTCCTTGATCTGGACTTACCATATAATCTCCTCCTCGGCCGTCCATGGCTCCATGCCATGCAAGCTGTGCCTTCCACCTACCATCAGTGCCTCAAATTCCCAGTCAACGGACAAGAGGTCACCATCTATGCCGATCCCCAACAGTTCGAATATTGCCGCGCCCTAGAGACATCATTTCCCCATTTGCATTATTGTCCTGGGGTTGAAATGGGGGCATCTCGGCCATCACTCATTAATCCACCATCCACCGTAATAACCGCTCCATCTTCCACTGAGCCTAAATTCACAAAAGTCCAGATCATCAACAAAGGGTGTGGCGAGTACGAAATGCACACTGCTCTTAATATAGCGACCATGCCACCATCGCCACACGAGTATGGTCAACCTTCCCATGCTACCCCAAAAGAGGACAAGACTGTCACCTTCCGTGGAAAAAACATCCCTACTACCACTTTTGTATCCCCAAGTATCAAGACAGATGCGCCCGAAGAAGACATAAGCCAGTGGGTTTACCGAGAAGAGCCTCAGCCAGAAACTCCTCTCAAAGAATACTTCCAAGAAAAGTACCCCTGGCCGACAAAGTTTGTGGAAAAGCATAACTATCAAGGCAGAGGCCTAGGAAAGCAAGAACAAGGGCGGTTACAACCCATTGATACATTTCCGCTATCAAGAAATATGGGCATTGGGTATGACAGAAAGCAAAAAGGCCCCGAAACATCGTCTAATGCTTCCAATAGTGTAGTTGTGGACGACGGCTTATTGGAAGACATACTCGAGGAGGAATCCATCATACGTGCGTATGATGACGTCGATCATGCCGACCTATCTTCCATGTTCGAATGCCTATCTGTTTGCACTATTAGCCTATCCCTCTGCCATCCTGAACTCATTGATTGGGACCTACGAACTACCACACCTGTCAGTATTTCTGCGGATACCTATGTTAACCTCATGGGATTGGGGGAGGATGAACACTCCAGTCGCAAAAGTAAGAATGAGAAAAACAACAAACGGTCATCTAGTGAAAACCTCCCTAACACACTTCGTGACCTTGAAAAAGTAAAAATAAAGGACGCATCTGATGGCGAAAACCTCGAAGAGGCGCTAGAAGATGGAGATGTTCATCTTCCCCTTATGGGAACTCAGCTATCTGCCAGATCATTTGTTCTGATTGAAGAAACACAAGAGATTAATTTGGGAACTGCTGAAAATCCCAAGGTCACCTATGTAGCCAAGTCACTCTCCGAACAAGAGTTTCTGATCTTTGCACAGCTACTCCAGCAGGGAGTTGTTAACTTTGCTTGGTCATACTCGGACATGCCAGGCTTAGATCCTGCCTTGGTGGTTCATCACCTGGACATCCGCCCAGACGCTAAACCTGTCAAGCAAAAACTCCGCAAGATGCATCCGCAAGTTGCGCTGTTAGTCAAGAAGGAATTAGAGAAGTTACTGGAGGCAGGATTTATCAGACCAATTGACTACTCCGAGTGGATCTCCAACATAGTGCCAGTAGCTAAACCAAATGGTGACATTCAGATATGTACGGACTTCAGGGATCTCAACAAAGCTTGCCCCAAAGACGACTTCCCCCTACCCAATATTGACATGTTGGTCGACCTAACAGCAGGACATGAGATGTTGTCCCTTATGGATGGCTTCTCCGGGTATAACCAGATTCGAATTGCACCAGAAGACCAACACAAAACCGCCTTCACCACTCCTTGGGGCACTTTCTGCTACAATGTCATGCCCTTTGGTCTCAAAAATGCGGGGGCGACATATCAGAGAGCAATGACGGTCATCTTCCATGACCTCATACATATTATCATGGAAGACTATGTTGATGACCTATTAGGGAAATCCAGAACACGAGCAGAACATCCTGCCATCCTGAAGAAGATATTTGATCGGTTAGAGCATTATAAGTTGCGGCTGAATCCAAAAAAGTGCGTCTTTGGGGTCACTTCCGGAAAGTTGTTGGGTTTCATAGTCTCTCGTAGAGGCATTGAGGTTGATCCCGCTAAGGTGAAGGCTATCTTGGATATGCCCCCCCCACGCAATCTCAAACAGCTAAGAAGCCTTCAGGGAAAAATGCAGTCCATCCGTCGCTTCATTGCCCAGCTGGCAGACAAGTGTCAACCATTCACTCATCTTCTGAAAAAAGATTCCACCTTTCGATGGAACCAGCAGTGTCAGATGGGATTCGATAAGATTAAGGAATATTTAGCCCATCCACCAATATTGATGCCACCTATTCCCGGCAAGCCCCTTTTGCTCTACATCTCCGCCACTTCAGTCGCACTAGGGGCATTGTTGGCGCAGCATGATGAGTCGTCAAAAGAAAGGGCAGTCTACTACATCAGTCAGACATTGGTTGGCTACGAGCTAAACTACTCTCCCATGGAAAAATCCTGCCTAGCACTTGTCTTCAGCACACAAAAGCTTCGACATTACATGCTTAGCCATTTAGTAAAATTAATTGCCAAGATCGATCCGTTGAAGTACCTGTTATCTAGAACCACTCTGACTGGCCGCATGGCTAAGTGGGTCATGCTCCTCAGTGAATTTGACATAGAATACGTAGATCGCAAGGCTATCAAGGGGCAGATAATTACAGATCAGTTGGCAGAAGCTCCTCTAGTTGACACTCACCCATTGATCACAGAATTCCCTGATGAGGAAGTCTTTTCAATTGAGGAAACCCCCATGTGGACACTGTATTTCGATGGATCATATACACATAATGGATTGGGGGTAGGAATTTTATTAGTTACCCCTCAAGGTGACTACATTCCCAAGTCATTCAGGATAGCGTTCCCATGTACCAACAACATGGCCGAATACGAAGCTCTCCTCACCGGTCTCAAAATTGCCAAACAGTGGCACATAACTCAGTTGAAAGTCTTCGATGATTCCTTGCTAGTCATTAGGCAAGTTAATGATGAGTTTCTGACCAAGGATGATAAGTTGTTACCCTACAAGCACATGGTGGATGATTTCAAGAAATACTTCACCTCCATACAATTTGAGCAGATTCCCAGGGTACGAAACAAAGCAGCTGATGCGATGGCCACTATCGGCTCCCTCCTGGACATGCCCAAGGATCGAATAGAGTGTGAGTTCCTTGTAGAACAACTGTTAATCCCAGCATACGATATCCCTAAGACTGAAATGGTGTGTGAAATTGTAGGTCCCACCTCCCCATGGTACCAAGACATCTATACCTACCTCCGTGATAACGTTATACCCCCAAACCTTTCACGTAACCAACGCAAATCCTTCATTCATCGCTCTTCTCGATATGTCATGGTCGGTGATACGCTTTATCGTCGCGGGTATGATGGAATCCTCCTCAGATGTCTAAATGAGACCGAAGCCCATGCGACACTAACGGAGGTACATAGCGGTGTTTGTGGGGCACATTCAAATGGTATGGCGCTGGCCAAGAGGATCCTACGGGCTGGATATTATTGGCCTACGTTGGAACATGATGCTTGTGAGTTTGTGAAAAAGTGTCTTCCATGCCAGCAACACGCAGATTTAATCCATGCTCCAGCACAAGATCTTCAGCCCCTCCTGGCACCATGGCCGTTTTCTCAATGGGGTTTTGACTTGATTGGCAAGATTCACCCACCATCATCCGACGGCCATACCTTCATAATCACCGCCACTGAGTATTTTACCAAGTGGGTAGAGGCAATGCCCCTCTCACAAATCACCGGCATTCAGATCTCCAAGTTCATCCTTTACCATATTCTCTGCAGATATGGTATCCCATCCACCATCATTTCCGACAACGGCAAACCATTCAAGAACCAAGCCATGAAACACCTATGCGAAACCTTCCATATTCAACACCGTTGGTCAACGCCGTATTACCCCCAGGGTAATGGTCAGGCGGAAGCGACCAACAAAACCCTCATCCGTATTCTCAAAAAGGCTGTCAATAACACCGGACGAGATTGGCACCTCCATATTCATCCTGCCCTTTGGGCATACCGCACATCCATTCGCACCCCCACAGGCGCCACCCCCTACTCTTTGGTGTTTGGTGCTGAAGCCGTCTTGCCAATCGAGGTTGAACTTCCATCATTGAGAATCTCTCTTAAGAACCTTATCAGCGAAGAGGATGCTCGTGTTGCGCGGCTTGCACAGCTAGAGTTACTGGACGAACGCAGAATAAAGGCCTACGATCATCTGCAAGCATATCAGAATCATCTCAAGCGTAGTTACAACAAGAAGGTTCGTCCTCACCAATTCCAGGTGGGCGAACTTGTCCTTAAAGAGAACCAACGTACTCAGCAAGACCGAGACAAGAAAGGAAAATTTGAGGCCAACTGGTTGGGGCCCTATATCATAGCTGCTAAGTATGGATCTGGGGCATACAGGTTGACTACTCTTGAAGGAGACCCCCTGGACGAGCCTATCAATGTCATGCATTTGAAAAAATTCTACGCCTAAGTCTGCTCGGTTACCCCACCTGGTCAAAAAATCAAAAAAAAAATCAAAAAAATCAAAAAGTCAAAAATAGTCAAGAGAAATAAATTCGTCCTATGGTGAAAACCACCTCTTGGTGGCGCCTTGGATAAGTATGGATGGTGAAAACCTGGTAACAGGCGTCATCCATAGAGGGCTTAATCATTATCTACCTGACATCCTAGTTATTTTACGCCTTCATCCGCACCATTGTCCTTACCCATCTTATCCTAGGCCGCTTGGTAAATATTGAATTGAGCATTGGACGACCCATCTAGCCTATCCCCCATTCCTGAGCTTTTCAGTATCCCACTCTGAGCTTACGTCATTCACATTTGTGTCATCAGGTAGGGTCATCCATCGCGTCGGTTCTCACCTAGGTCCCATCTCGTCATGTCTGCCAGTCGAACTACGTTGCCCCTGCGCTGTCACGTAGGCAAGGTTGATCGTTTAATTCACCCCCGGGGCATTCGTCCATCATCATCGGTCACCATTAGTCTTCTTTCCGCTTTATCCATGGTCTTTTCCGGAACTACGAGGGCTCTGCGCTTTCACGTAGGCAAGGCTAATCTATGATCGGCCCCCGAGCCCCTAGGTCTGTAGGTTATGTCAGTCTTTTGAGCTTCGTTATCAAGTTATGCCCGCATCTAACCGGTCCTTAACAAACGAAATTCCCTTGTGTTACAAGATCTTGTCCCTCGGCAACATCCCACGTCAACTGGGTCATCTTATTTCGCATCCATCTTTGGTCTCAACAGGATGAGTCCTTCCTAGCAGACCTCACCAATCCCATCCACCACCTTGATCCTATGGCAAAGGACCTGTTGTCTTGATTATGATCTCTTGATGTTTTTGAATTTTGTTTATCATTTTAGGTTCCTTCCCATCACTTGTCGAGGTCACCTTGGTCCACCATACCATGGCGTGCTTTGACCTGCTGAAATGGGGGCATACCTTGATCTTTTGTTTTGTCTGCTGTCTTCTCGAGTTATCCCTCGTAGGACCCACCAAGATCTCTAGGATCTTGTGTTACGCTGGGATAACTTTGTGTGTTTGTGGTTATTACAGCACTAGGCCCGACCGAGGTCATCGTGACCTCGGGGTGCTGCGATAACCTTATTGTTTGCTGTGTTTGTTTCATGCGTAGAGTACTTACTTGCCTTGGTCTTCTATATCAAGGTGCTTAGTACCTTACGCTATAGTAAAAATCAATGCTCCAAAGATGGCACGATCTCATTTTCACTGCATTTCCACCACTTTGCATGAACCCTTCATTTCCATCATAACCACCACTTATGATGTCGATTGTGCAAGTACTCTCGTTCTTCGTTCCTCGTGTCGGTCCTCTTCCTCTCAGGATATTAATGGTTGTTTTTGGCAAATGCAATCTTCCATCCGCCTATCGCCTACCCGCATCCTCATAACAGTCGTTATTGACATATCATACATCATAAATCATATAAACATGCATAAATCGTCCATCCACATGTGCATCCATAAATCATACATCATAAATCATATGAACATGCATAAATCGCCCATCTACATGTGCATCCATAAATCATACATCATAAATCATATAAACATGCATAAATCGCCCATCCACATGTGCATCCATGAATCATATATCATACATCATATAAACATGCATAAATCGTCCATCCATCACTCATACATCATAAATCATATAAACATGTGCATCCATACATCATGAATCATAAACACGTCTGCATCAATCATAAATCATCCATCCATAAAAACATAAAGCATAAAACATAAGTCATCCATATAAACATGTGTATATATATATGCATGCAGAATCACATCATGAATCATCTCATATAGCTGCATAAAGGAAACATCCTGCATGATGTCAATAAAGGCCATCATATCATCAAAATAATAAAATGTCACAATACAATACATCTCCATCATATATCGTATAATAAGATACAAGATCCAGAGAAATGGATCACCTCTACTCTCTGGCCACATGTACACACCATCCATCCTGTATCTGCCAAAAATAACCAATGTCC
>VDFB02305321.1:0-13837 GCA_007258455.2 Sequoia sempervirens | reverse complement strand
AGTGTACAATATTTGCATGATTAGTCATCACATACCAATATACATCCTATCAATAAATTGTATATAATTGCAAGGTCGAGACACATTTTCCCAACAATTTCAAGAATTGTTAAGTTCTATGCCAAATTCAAGACCAGGCCCTAAAACTTAAGTGGGACTCATACACCCAAAATGGCGTATGAGCATGAGTCCCAGATCACTAAATCTGGGCCATAAAATCCAAAATCATTAAACTATGATTGGTCATTAGGTATGTGTTGGAATTATCTCAGAAAGATGCATTAAATAAGGCTTGTGGATACAAAATAGGACCAAATAAGGCATAAAGAAGCCCAATTTTAGGAGGGAGGGCCCAAACAAGTGTGAAAATGTAGAGGGATAGATTTTTCAACACTATAGTTGTTAACCTCTAGAGGTCTAAAAGGTTGCACATTCAGTTAGACAAAATGTTGTCTAACCTCATCAACTTAAGCACACTTAAGTATAGCGAATAGATTAATTATTCATACTAACACCCCCAATGCGAAACTTGGGGAGATAAAAAAAAGTGCAATTAGATAGAAATGGGTCTCAGATAAAGGCCATGTTAGGTACCCATGTACAATGCATTCTCTCACAAAGTGGAGTAAAGGAGAAAACTGAGTGGGAACAAAAATGCTCTAAAAATAGAGAATTAGAAGGATTTAAGACCTAAAAATATGTCCCTTGATGATAGGAACATGATGATGAAGAACTCTTGAAGCATGTAGAAGTTGTAAATTTTGTCAATGATGAACTAGTGTCTACTGGAATCAATAAATATCCAAGTAATGTAGATTAAGATGTGAGATACAAAACACTCCTTGAGTGAACTCGTGAACGCTAGTCAACCAATGTACACAAATTTTATCAAACAATGTGAAGTCAATAGTACATGTAGTACTGTGATAAGGAGTACTAGAATCTTAAAATGTGATCCACTAAATTAATCCCCCATATGAGAGATAAAGATAGAAGGTTAATGAGGTCTCCCAAAAAGAAGATTTTTCTTCATTGAAAGAAGCATTAGCATAACACATCATAGTTACCCCTTAATGCTAAGAGAAATTAGTAGAAAATTTGAAATTGAGAGTGTGTAAGGAATGTAGAGATGTACAAGGTGTGCTCCAAGACACATTCGTAGGAGGTGAGAATCATAAGAAGCCATGTTGTGATGGCATAGCCCTCCATTACACTTTATAATTCAAGGTATGTATAATAACTTCCTGAATTCCTTCCTAAGGAACACACATTTAATTTTGCGGCACTTTATATGAGTATGTTTACAATCATTTTTGTTGTTACAAGTTCTTCAAAGTTTGTTGTCATGAGATGGATTAAGAAGACATAAATTAATTTAAGTCTTACAAACCAAAACAAAAAACAAAAAAATAAATAAATTAAAACCCCATTATGATGACCCCACCTATTTTCCAAATTCATTACAGAAGAGAAAAGTGACTCATCTTTTACAAATTTTAACTAGGGCAAAAAATTGGCACCTCTCCCTTAACACTTTTTCCTTTGCCACATTCATTGAGAAAAGAAAAAATTAACTATTTTTTTACAAATTTTTAGCTATAGTAAAAGGAAAATAACCCCCTTTACAAATTGCGATGGTTAATGAAGCTACCTTCTAATGATAGTAGATAAAAATAAAACAATAATGGTTTACTTTAAACGAGAACCACTAATTTATTGAGTCAATAGACATTTACAAGGATTTATTCCATAGAGGCTAAGTGGTGGGAGGAATGAATTGCAATAAAGGTAGATGCAACAACCAAGTCTTAGGAGAGCGAGGCGTGTGAAATGCATAGGCGTTGACTGGGTAATTCTTGCGCATTTTACTTTGAAAAAAAAGGTCTATTAACACTATTTTAGCACCTTCCTTATATGGAACTGTGTGGCTTTGAATAATGGATTTGACAGCCTGTAATAATCGGCCTCTGCTGACCTTGATTAGGTTATTCAACTCAAATGTCACAGTGAATAACAAGGAAACAAAATGCAGAGAAAGAACCCACATAAAACTCTCATGCATCTCCTTCTCCACCAGTACTTCCACGTCACCCTTCCTCATGCCAGGGAGATCGGACACTACGTGGGCTGACTCCAAATGAACCCTACCAATGAGTGGCCGTGGGCAAGGATAGTGTGGCAGGGTTGAGGATGGCGCAGTAAATTATCCTCCGCTGCGATGAGATGAGGGCTGTATGTATTTCGCATGGCACTGTAAGCATCCTGCATGGATGCTAAATTGCACTCAATGGCTAGGCACAACCTACCAAACACAGGAAATTCTACGCTAAAATTCACCAAGCTCCATGCCTAGAGATCATCCACGCGCAGCAAGGAGAATGCGTAGGTTCCAAGGAAAAAATTCAACTCCAAGACAAGTGAGGCACCACCTGCATAGCCATGATGCGGCCTCTTTATGCACTTATCGGACTTCGTCTTTATGCATTTTTCCAAAGTTCATAGACATACCCAAAATTGGAAGCAAAAATCGGCCTCTTTGTGAACAGAGATTAATGTCATGTCAAGATTAGTGACTAACACAAAATAGTAGATCATGGATGACTGGAGGTTTATAGCAGCTCCAACCACGATGGGCAGCCTGCAAATGCGAGTCGTGAGCCTCAGAATAGGGCATAGCAAAGCACCAAAGTCTGTAGACTAGAAAATCACCACTTCAAGAAATTACAGGTCAAACTGCGTCCAACCTGCAAATCACACCTCTTTTTGGTGGTGAAACTAAAAAAAGAATGAAGCCCCAAATCACCCAAATTGCCTAACCTGAAGACCTGCATCCAAATTTGCGAGAAGCCGCTCATTCTAAAAAGCACAACCTCTTTGACCAGTGATAAGCGGGCTGGCGAAGGCCGCCGCAGAAAGTTGCCTGAAACGGTGAAGGTGGCTCTGAATATATTGTTCGCCAATCTTCACACCTGTAGAGATATCGCCGCACCAGTTCTTAATTCATCAACTCAAAGGCGCAGGCGGACGTACGTCTCGAAGGAAAACTACCGCAACACTTTAACGTCTGTTTCAGTGGGACGATCACTAACAGGAACAAAATTATTCAACTGGCATCGCAACATTCCACGAAAGTCGTAATGCCACATAATAATTTAGAAAACGAATTATATAAATGACATGCAAGAAATGGCGAATGTAAATATTGTTTTAGTTGACCTGGGCGTGATAAATTATACAATGTTCCTGCGTTATGGGCATAAAGGGCGAAATAGGCAACTACGCAATCCGCCAACCGGGATGATTTGATAAGGCCCATGAGCGCACAAGAGGAAAGGCATTAAAGTTTCTATAGGTGTCAATCTGAAATCCAACGCTGATCGGAGGTAGCAAACCAACAACCCTATGACCAAGTCATATCAACCCTGCAGCCAAGCAAAGCGAGTGACATCGGTGCGATATGGAAAGCCCCTTCAACCCTGGCGAGAAGCCACTTCCAACAAGTTGGAAAACTTCAGACGCCTGCAAGCGGTTGCATGCAGCGCGCGCAGATGGATGTTATTCAACTGCAAGAACCAAGCTTTTCGAGCAAGCGGAGATTAATTATTCACAATTCTCAGTATTGATGAAGCGCTTATCTTTATTTTTATGTATAGTTATTTTCAAAATACGCGCTGCGTTAGTAAGCGCGGGAAACATCTCTCCCCCATGTACTATTGTCAAATCTCTAGAAGGTGAAGGTGCAATTTTTGTTCACTCACACCATTACACTCTACCCCTTGTTGCCAATGTATAATAACTCTTAATATTAATTAAGATTTATGATTATAATATTAAAAAATTAAAAAATAAATAAATTACTAATTGAATTTGAAACTAAAATTCAAAAAATAAAATTCAAAATATTACTACACCAATATCACAGTTAAATAATTAGGTTGTGCCCTTATGGAGGTGGGACTTCTTAAAGCATCTTAGCAACTATTTCTAAGAATTTTTAGGAACTTTTATAAGAATGAGGTCTTATGGATTTTTAATAATGAGCAAGTTTAGAATTTTAAGCTTTGATTTCTCAAGAAGGTAGTGATTTCATGATTATTTTTTAGCAACAAGGAATGCTAAATTTATAGTTATATGGTCAAATATAAAAATTAATTTGAATGAATTTTAAAAATATAGATGAATGACATGTGGAAATAAAAATATAGGAAGCATAAGAGGCAAACCTTTAACCCTACCCCAAAGAGACATTCTTAAATATATCGAATATAAAATGTATGGGCTCCTATTTATTACATAAGATTTTATTTTATCCTATAGCATAATATTTTTCTTCTCACAAGACTCCCTATTCCAGAAAAATAGTTTAGTTCTTGTAGCAACTCCATGGGACCCCTTAATGAGTTTGGAAAATGTAGTATTATTAATACGAAAATAATTTTCATATACAAATTATATATGTCTTTTCTTAATTTGATACACATTATTAGATGGAATAAAATTGAATAAAGTGTTTTAGATCACATCTATATTCTGATGATGCATCACCTAGGATGACATAAAATTTCAACTAAAAATTTGTTACATAAATTATTCCAAATACCTTGTTCTCCTACCATAAAATGTTGAATCTAAAGATATCTAATAAGAAAGGTAGACAATAATTTTAGGATTGGAAACATGTATGTAAGAAAAAAACATAACTTTTTCAACTTGATCAATTTTCTCACACATAAATAGAAATTTAAAATACACACAAAACCAACATCCATACACAACCAAAATAACAATAATACAAATAACAAACAATGAAGCTCTAAAATATACAATTAGATGACAATGGTTCAATTTTACTCACCCTAGTTTACAATTCTAAATATTTGTGTAAAGCAAAATTAATAGAAGTGTATTAAAAATATTCTTAGCTTATAGAAGAATCCTACCAAATGACAAAGTTGTGACAAACAAACATCTTGATAGACCTAGAAAGAAAGGGGGACATGATCTTTATAGTGTAGGTAAAGATATTTATTATAATTATTATTTTTAATGTCATATTGTTCCATATACCTAACTTTATGAAATATCAAGTAGAAATCATTATAAGACTTCATTATCCCTCCTTACTTGAGATAATTAGTTGTTGCATGGATCTAGAAAAACATTTCATAATGTGTGCACCCATGCCCAATGGAATTTTGCAATACCATATTTATTTAGATGGTGAGATACATTTTGTTGAACTTATATATTTATTTTTCTTAGAAATTCATCTTATAATACTTCCAAAAGAAAACATAGTTATTTTGCAATAAGTTTACATGGAATTTATCTTCTTAAAAAAACCCTAGCATGACCAACATATGTTTCTCTACTCGCGTTGATTAATCATCAATATACCAATCCTAGGAGATTTCAATTAAATTTGAATATGTTAAACTCTCTTGGCTATAAAAGGAGGAATATTCTTCTCTATTTATAATCCAAAGTTGCTATTATAAATGTCAATAAAATCTAATCAGTGAGATTCTTAACATTAGATTCCTTGACAACTGTTTGTATGAAAGAGTCGAATATAAGTTGTGTAATTCAGTTTTTTTATGCAATGTAATTGTAGTAGGAGCTAAAGAAATATGATATGTGACTGAATAATTTAGTAGTGGTCTTGCATACTTAAATAAACAAAGTGTAGTGAAAATTTGTTATATTGTAATTTCAAAGTTCATAATATTAAATTAAATGCAATGCTTTTTAATAAGTTATATTGAATGTAAAATGATAAGAAATTTTAACAAGAAATTATTCTATTTTAATGCGAGGAAGAAAAATAAGAATACCCTAAAAAAAAAATGATCCATACGAAATAAGAAAGCAATAATAGAAAGTACCAGAAATATGAAAAAATGTCATATTGAAAGCTAAAAGGAAACACTAATAAATCACTTCAAAATATAGATGAAGATGACAAATATTTTTAAAATGGATGGTTCAACAAGAAAATAAATCATGATCTTCTATTGCTTTTATAGATAAGAATTACTAGGTTGATAAACAATGAGAGTAATTAAACATCAAATTATGAGTCAATACAAAGCAATTGCAATTTTTTTTTAAGTTATTAAAATCCATTTCAAACTTTAAATTATTGGAATGTCAAGAGCCATAAATATTGAAAATGGAACCAACAAAGTTGACAAGAATTAGAACTCTCAAGAGTCCTTTTAAGGTCATAAATTATAGTTAATGTTAGTAAGATCACTTGAACTTCTAGTTAAAGAATTATCAAAATATATAAATATAAAAAATTTGATGAATGTATATTAAGTATATTTTAAAATATGGGGTGTATAATTTTTAAATTATGAAAAATGTGAACAAATCTAATTTGAATTTCATTTAATTACATTTGCTTTTTCAAATAACATATATATTTGATTACATTATATATTTCATGGGATATGAGTGTTATTTTACATGTGCATTTAAAATAAATGATGATGCATGTTAATTATATTATTAAAAAAATAATAATGTAATGAATAATATTGTCTTACAAATTTTAAAAAATTATTACAAAAAGGTTATTTTAAAAACAATTTATTGACTAATCACTAAATTTTGACAATTATAAGATTTCCTCCCCAAAAAAATCCTTTTATAATATACATTCTATTAACTTCCTTCTTTCTTATGTATCATAATTTTTACTTTTAATCCTTTCCATTTTTCTTACTTTTATCTATATATTTATTTTTTATATTTTTTTCTTTTGCAAATGGTTTGTACAGAAACAATATTTATTCGGTTTTGCTTCACTTTATTATTAAAATGGTAAAGCGATTTCGGCGAGCAGGCCAAATCGAAGATGAAGTGATGTCCATAAAATATTATGCATAAAGACTTTTGCAAGTAATTGTTAAGGAAAAGTAAAAAATGAACAATGAAAGAAGAATATTCAACAAAGAATAAAGATTGAATAAAGTATATTGTCATGAAAACAAACTCAATATGAACTATTATGAATCTAAAAAAAAAAGGTGAAAAAGGACTAAATAGAAAGCTAAAATATGTTAGCATAACAGTTGAATGTCACCACAAATATTACATTGTTTGGTGATGCAGTTTTGGCAGTTATGATGAACAAGAAAGTGCTTATAGTTGTTTCATCTGTACTATTATACCTATTTAAATACTTTTTTATTCATCAATAAAATTATTCAAGCATCTACCCTCTTCATATGGTATCAAAGTTGTGACTAAGAGTATGTAGAAAGAATGTTGATCTTTGTGAGCACATGGAGGGGAAAATAAGCCATTGCTTATGAAAATGGAAGGGTGATAATAGAAGGTAACATGTAAATCAACATGTTTTTGAAAAGGAAAGGTGTTTTGCCGGTAGGACTCAAAACCACGGAAGTTCAAACAAACAAAAGATAAGCATAAAAAGTACCAACAACCAAACAATTGTCCCAAAAGCAGCCATAGCAACAAAGACAAATAGGGTCCAAAGTGCAGCATTCACCCTAAAACGGAAACAAACACCACAAGTATTCCGGGGATATTCGGGCATTCCTCAAATTTTTCAATATTCTACATCCTATAACCCCTTGCAGGATTTGAACCAGCGAAGAAGCCCGGTTTTCTCTCTCTTGGCGTTTGCTCGGGTAATGAGTCGGTGTTACTTCACCGCCTCGATTTGGTTTCAATTCCGCGATCCAAATCTACCAAACATTGATGAGTATTTCCCATGAGATAAGGCATGAATAGCCACAAACATTTGCATGGAAGAAGATGTTGAAATCACGTGCAAAAAATTAATGGAAGCATAGAAAATGTGTGTAAAGGTTGTAAGGCATGTGGAAGAGAAGGAGGCATATGAATGGCTGTAAATTAAAGTGGGTCTCATTTTATTTGTAGCTAGGTGCCATATTTTTATATGGAAGTTCGATTTTAGGATAAATAACACTATGTCAAAGAGAGAGAGAGAGAGAGAGAGAGAGAGAGAGTGCGTGTGTGTGTTTGTGTGTGTGTGTCTATGCACCTATGCACGCACGCTATGTGTGTGTGTGTGCGTGCATGCACATGTGCGTGCGTGTGCATGCATGTGCGTGTGAGAGAGACACTATGCCAAAGATTGTGTGTGTGTGTGTGTGTTGTCAAAACTATATCGATTAGTAGTTCATGGGTTTGCTAATTAACGGGAAGACAAACCATCATGCCATCATGTGAAGACAGTGAATAGGTGGTTGAGTGTTGTGGGAAGGAGAAAATCATTAAGGTTATGTGGGAAGAACCAATTCATATATCAAATCCATTCTAGAATCTATTGAATCAGAGTGGAGAGTATAGGAAGCTAGATTTAAGGGAATATTGGTGCAAGATTATTGAAAAGGGTTAGTAAACATGAAAGGATAGGATGGAATGTTTTATGAATGTTTCTTCTAATTTTACTCAATAGGACAACTGCATATTAAAATTGCATTTCTAAATTGATTTTTTTTTGCATTTCTACATTGAAATTTTTTGTTGTTGTTGCTGAGTCTCATATCTATTTCTTTCCCTAACCATTTTACAAGAAGTAAACTTAAAATCCTTTGTTTTTCATATGTCTAGGGAATTGGTTTTTAAAGAAGTGCTTGAATTTGTTTCTATTGTCTATTTTGTGATTGAGACCTATAAGCAAAGGGATGTAACTAAGGCATCAAGAAAATATTTTAAGTAGTTGCATAACTCTATTAGCCAAAGGAAAATCAATATGTTGACATGTGATCTATTGAAATATTCAAAATGTATGTTTCCTTTTAGGAAGATTAAAAAATGTCACAATTTCTCCATATTTTTAGATATCTTGGAACTCTCAATGAAGATGTATGGCCAAAAGTGACTAACTGGAGATACTAGCATGCCTATCCTTAATGGAAGCATCAAGACTTAAGCCTCACTATTCTCAACTTAGAACCAAGTGTTGAGGATGAAGGTCCACCACATGATGCTTTTGTTGATAGTTATTTTTTTAGAAAATACTAAAATTGGATTCATGCTTTAATCCTTCACAATTATAGGTTGGTCACACAAGAGGTTGGAGGAATTTCCATCATCTCAAGTAAACTTCTCACTTTGAGATGGTGCTTTGCATGAGAAGCATTCTTTGTTTCTTGCTTGCTTTCTTATTTTGGTATTGATGCATTTGAAGAATACATATATTTGATGTTTGATTTTTGGAGATAGGTAAGGGATTTGGTGTTGGACATAACATGGATTATTATCCAATGATTTTATGAGACTTTGATCAAGAATTATACCCTTCTTAGGTTCATCAAACAAATTTAAGGAGCTCTATTGCAACTCAATATGGATTGTTGTTGAATAATTCATTAATCAATTAATCAATAGTTCAAGAAAATGGTAGTTGAAGAACTTCAGGATTTAGGTTGAACCTACACCCTTCTAAGGGTCATGAGGAAACTTGATGGAATTTTGGATTTATTTCTTCAAGGAAATATCTTCTCATGAATTTATATTCATGTAATCAGTAAGTTTTGTTATGTAATCCTTGAGAGGGGGGGGGAGCAAGGTGCCTTGGCAAGGTAAGTTTTGGTTTCAAGAATAATTTTGCAAGAACAATGTAATAAGGGGGGAATATTAGTATAATATTTGAATGTTAGCATATATATTGCATTGTTTGGTAATGCAATTTTTGGCAGTTATGATGAACATGAAAGCACTTATAGTTATTTCAACAATATTATGCATGTTTAAATACTTTGGTTAGTCATCGTTGAAATTAGTCAAGCATTTACCCTCTTCAAAATTTAAAAAAAAAATGATAAAAAAGGAATGTTTTTAATTTGTAACAAGCTAGGACATATTATTTTGAAAATGGAAAGTAGTTATTGTACTATAGGAAAAAGTATTCCTTTTTCACACTTAATTTGGGAATAATTAATAATAAAATGAGCCTAATGTTTCCCTAATTGTAATATGTTTTTCATATTCACATTAAGTTTACTGCCTTTTTTAATAAAATTGACTTAATTGTGCCTTTTCTTTAATGTTGTAAGCTGTACCTTTACACTTTCACATTAATCTAGAGCTTTATTAATTGATTGAGGTTAATTTTCCTTAGTTGGCCCCTTCAATTCAAATTTAAACCTAATTAATTAAATTTTTTGAGAGATAAAACCTAACGTTCATAAATGCCATTTCACAATACTTAACTTTGGAAGATGTGTGTCCTAGGTGAGTGGCCTAGGAGCCATTCACAATAGGGTGAATGGGTCCTCACTTAGATCTAGGACACTAATTTTGCATAATTTTCAACCTTGAATAATGTGTGTCCTAGGTAAGCGGCCTAGGACCCATTCACCACATGGCGAATAGGTCCTCACTTAGACCTACGACCCCCTTTTGAAATATGTTTTGGCGGTATTTTAAGGTTCAAAATTCACATTCATTTTTACACTAGATAAGAGAAAGAGTTTCATATGAGATCAATCATTCAAATTCAAGAGCAAAGAGCAAGCAATATTGAAGACTTGGAGTAGCATTATAGTGTTTCTACAGGTCTTTAGGCTCATTTTGTCATCAAAGATCAAGCATTGTTGAAGAATTGGTGATATATGTCTATGAAGAATCATAATGGATTCTAGGTTTTGAGAGAAGCACCATGAGATTCAGCCAAGCCTAATGACTTGTTTCCTAAGTGATTCCATCTTCTATTATCATTCTATTTTCAACCCAAAGAGAGGTATATTCAGATTTGTGACCTATTAAGGGGATTAGAGGTCTCCTAAAGTCAGTCTTATGTATTGTTCATGTTTCATTTTAGGATCCTATTCTAACACACTTGAGTAGGATTTCTTTGCATTATTAGAAATCTTAATCTTTGAAACACTTAAGGTTAGGATTACACACACATTTCATGTTTCAACTTTCTATTCATGATCAAGATTTAATTACCAAACTTGGGGTTCAAACGAGGAAAATCCCTATCCACCAAAAAACATAAAAATGTGTTTTGGATATTTTTGATAGATCTGGATCCAAGAGTAGGGATTTCAAGTTATAGGAAGGAATTTTAGGTCTGAAGCTTCAAATTTAGATTCAAAGTTTTCTGGAAGAGCCTACTAGGACCCATTTTCCATAGGGGGAATGAGTCCATGTTAAGGTTACAAGGACAAAATTTTTTCATATTTCTCAAACTTCAATTTCTGATTTAGAGTTCCCTAAAAAATTCTACCAACACCCATTCACCATAGGGCGAAAGAGTCCATGTTAGGGTTGCATAAACAAGAAGTTTTGATAGGTGCACAACATTTATTACCCTTAGTTTCTAAAGAAATTTTTTTGCTACCCTTTTTTTAATGTTAAATATCTTTAATGCACTTTGTAGATCTAATTTTGGAGTTGTTTTTCTATTTCAAATCTTTCTCCCCAAAGTGCTATTTTCCCTAGACCCCCGTCCTAGCATAAAAGAGAAATTTGTAGATTCACATCATGGGTTGACTCACCTAAAGGTTGTTAGTCAATTCTTGGTGTGGATCTCATTTCCTAATGATTTGAGGAAAGATAGGACCTCTTTGTCTCTCTTTGGATCCACTTTTCCATTTTTTGGGGAAATCACCCCTTATCTTACTTTTCTTCATTTTAGTTATTATATTTATCTATCTAAATTTGTTTTAAAATTCTTTATTATTTTCAAATGAAAATAGTAATTCTACAATTAAAATGAGAAAACACGTAGTTTGATTTAAAGGAAGATGTAGAAGGAATATAAAAGAAGTGGAAATGGGTTATTTTTATAGTTCACAATGTAGAATATCTAATTTAACAGATCTACATATATTTTTTAGCAAATGAGAGTACCTCCTCTTATTTATACAAGAAAAATCACATATAACTTATATAAAACCATAACCTATTCCCTATGAGGCTTGAACTTAACAAGCTATCACATGTTAAAATTATGTTTCAACATTTTTTATTTATGGGGTACAAAGGAAAAATGATTACAATCTTTTATTATCCCCACCTAGGTCAAGAGTTTGACTTTGGCACTTAGTACTATCATTGATTCACCCAAAAACATCACAACCTATTATATTTTTTATTCTAATTATTAGTCACTATAAGCCTACATGTTCTTATTAAAGACTATCCATACTGAGGGAGACCCATACAAGTGTAGGGTTTGAACTATTGACCTTTCAATGGAATTGTTTAGTAGTTGTTGATTGATCTAATGACATTCTTGTTTCATTATTTGAGGAAGGATTTTTGGATTAGATATTGATATACTACTTACTTCCAATTAGTTCATTTTCATAAATCCTTGTTTGAAGGTGAGATAATGTTTTTGTTTTTCCTAAAGTTTCATTTCTTGTGTTTTTCCTTTATAGATGTGTCTTCATGTATTTTTCTCCCATACATTTGTCTCCTCACATTATCTCCACTTTGAATGTGGTTGGGAGGTTGAATAGCTCATTTATATGTTCTCTTATCCCCCAATCTACTTTTTCCCTCAAGAATGGATTCATTTGGATTTTCTTGTCCATTTTTTTTGTATGTCTATTTGGTTGTACAATAAAGTATACTCGAATCTTCAAAGATATGTGGTAAGTCCTACTAATTTATTTTTAATTTCTCACAAGTTCTTAATTGTTTCCAACTAAATGCATCTACTCTCTCATATTGTTCATGAAGGAGTGGAGATCTATTATATTGTCACAATTTTTATCAATCAACCACACTCAAAGTCTACAATTTAGAACCATAGAAACAATATTCTGCATTTGAGTTCTAATGTCATCACCCTAGATAATGAAATAAGGAAGGATAATGATTCAAACCAAATGTGTCATCCCAAACCTTTCATGGTGAGTGATAAAAATATTTCCAAGGGAAATATGGAGGGTGGAGGTACAAATAGAGCAACTTATTTATCCTCAAAGGGGAAATGAAAAGCCATGGTTGATAAGGAAATTCCAAGCAAGAAGGTTAATTCATTAAGTGGTTCAACGAAAGAGAACATATTGATATTCTCTTATTTTTAATGTTTAAGACCCATTCTAACTTGTCACATGATTCTCTCAATGTCATGCCTATTCTTTAGAACTTTGTTACTATTGGAAATGGGTATGTTGAAGATATGCACATCAAGAGGATAAATCTTTAAGATTTCATGGATTCAATTAAAGATATATTTAAAAATGGTTAGATCTAAACTATTCCATCTATGAATGAATCAAAGAAGAGACATCATGGTGATCCAATAAACACTCAAAATGAGATAATTACTAATATGAGAGATCCTAAAGAGATGTGGCATTAGATCCAAACCTTGGTCATTTAGAGTAGAGATATAGTTCAACAGATGCATAATTTTCTTCATGCTATTAAACAATATCTATTGGCTGGTGCAAAAAACCCAAACATTAAAAATGAGGATGACTAGGCCTCTTATTGTGATTTAATATGCAACTTTGTTTTTTCTTCCTACCTTATTGTATCTAGCCTCTAGCCACCATGCATTATGAATAAAATAATTTATTTTATCCAAAAAAATAAAACATAAGATATATTGTTATTTATTAGTGTTCATATATAATTATTCACTACTCGCCATATTACAATTAATTAAAATGATTATTAGGAAAATATGTCTTTTTTTCCCCTTAATTATTAATATATAATTGTAGACACGCAAAAGTAGCATTATGCATAGTCATCCGCTCATTGAATTGATCAAACGCAACAAATCCATTCATCAGGTAAATTAGGTCAATCCAAAGGTTTAATCAAATAATACCATTTCATCTCTCATAAATCATTCAACCTTTCA
>VDFB02305320.1:0-15795 GCA_007258455.2 Sequoia sempervirens | reverse complement strand
ATGTGTCTTCATGTATTTTTCTCCCATACATTTGTCTCCTCACATTATCTCCACTTTGAATGTGGTTGGGAGGTTGAATAGCTCATTTATATGTTCTCTTATCCCCCAATCTACTTTTTCCCTCAAGAATGGATTCATTTGGATTTTCTTGTCCATTTTTTTTGTATGTCTATTTGGTTGTACAATAAAGTATACTCGAATCTTCAAAGATATGTGGTAAGTCCTACTAATTTATTTTTAATTTCTCACAAGTTCTTAATTGTTTCCAACTAAATGCATCTACTCTCTCATATTGTTCATGAAGGAGTGGAGATCTATTATATTGTCACAATTTTTATCAATCAACCACACTCAAAGTCTACAATTTAGAACCATAGAAACAATATTCTGCATTTGAGTTCTAATGTCATCACCCTAGATAATGAAATAAGGAAGGATAATGATTCAAACCAAATGTGTCATCCCAAACCTTTCATGGTGAGTGATAAAAATATTTCCAAGGGAAATATGGAGGGTGGAGGTACAAATAGAGCAACTTATTTATCCTCAAAGGGGAAATGAAAAGCCATGGTTGATAAGGAAATTCCAAGCAAGAAGGTTAATTCATTAAGTGGTTCAACGAAAGAGAACATATTGATATTCTCTTATTTTTAATGTTTAAGACCCATTCTAACTTGTCACATGATTCTCTCAATGTCATGCCTATTCTTTAGAACTTTGTTACTATTGGAAATGGGTATGTTGAAGATATGCACATCAAGAGGATAAATCTTTAAGATTTCATGGATTCAATTAAAGATATATTTAAAAATGGTTAGATCTAAACTATTCCATCTATGAATGAATCAAAGAAGAGACATCATGGTGATCCAATAAACACTCAAAATGAGATAATTACTAATATGAGAGATCCTAAAGAGATGTGGCATTAGATCCAAACCTTGGTCATTTAGAGTAGAGATATAGTTCAATAGATGCATAATTTTCTTCATGCTATTAAACAATATCTATTGGCTGGTGCAAAAAACCCAAACATTAAAAATGAGGATGACTAGGCCTCTTATTGTGATTTAATATGCAACTTTTTTTTGTCTTCTTACCTTATTGTATCTAGCCTCTAGCCACCATGCATTATGAACAAAATAATTTATTTTATCCAAAAAAATAAAACATAAGATATATTGTTATTTATTAGTGTTCATATATAATTATTCACTACTCGCCATATTACAATTAATTAAAATGATTATTAGGAAAATATGTCTTTTTTTCCCCTTAATTATTAATATATAATTGTAGACACGCAAAAGTAGCATTATGCATAGTCATCCGCTCATTGAATTGATCGAACGCAACAAATCCATTCATCAGGTAAATCAGGTCAATCCAAAGGTTTAATCAAATAATACCATTTCATCTCTCATAAATCATTCAACCTTCATCTTGCATCATCCATTTAATTAAATAAATTAGGACTTTATTTAATTCGAATCCAAATCATACTTCATCCTTTTCTGAATTAAATAAATCAAGTATTTAAGTCCTAAAAGGTCAAATCAGCCTAATCATCATTTATTTAATCTAACCATGATTAAATACTAATCTCACCCACTTGCATTCTCTAGATATCTCCACTTGCACAATAAATCAATTTATTGATTTATTTAAACCCTCATTTTCCCTCAACATGACAAGTCCAACATTGCATTTATTGTTGTTTTTCTTGTCTCCCTCTCAAAATTTATTGCAAATTTGAATTCAAATTCTCCCTCTCATGGGCACTCTTCCCAAATCTTGCACATCCATTGACCTATCACCACTTGACAAGTGTGGCCGAATCTTTAGTCCCACATTGGTCCCTCTTCAACACTCGGCATTTGAAAATCTTTAAATATAGGCTTCATCATCAAGCAAATCCTCCACAAAAAAAATCTGATACAAGGTTAATCTCTTTATTTGAGAATTGATCTTGTCCACACCATCTTCATCATTTGCAACATTTAGCTTATCTAAAGGGGTTGGGAAAGGGCTACTTTTCATATCAAAGTAGCACCAATCCCCCTATGAGATGATGTTTGAAATAATTTAGGAATACATTTCATGCTTATTCAATGTATAATTTCATGCTAGTTTGGTGATGTTATTATTCCTTTTACATTTTCTCAACAATTTCATAGGGAAGGTGATAATCTCATCTATTCAATGTTGACAGATTTCTCCATATTTGTCAATCATGAATCTATGCAGATTTTTCATCTTCACAATAATATCATATTTATAGAATGTTACTAATTCAAGTACAAAATCATATAATAGTTTCTAATTCTAATTCATAGTTTCTATAATCCCACCTCTTATCAATAATGTCCACCGAAGAGAGGGATACTTATAGGTAATTTATTTAAGGTTTTTTTTATAGAATTTTTAAGAAATCATAATACATGGAGGTAAGTGGTTAATATCAAGAAGACAAAATAAAGTGGAAGATTACATCCCAATAAGAAGCCGAGGAATGACTGCTGGAATTATCCTTTTTTTATGTTTGAACTATTTGTGAACAATAGATCTAGTCTCAATAACTAGCATTTGAAGATAATGTCACATCTCCTAATGATCTTCTTTATTAGCAATCATCTCATTCAAAGTGTTCATTTGATCATCCATAATGCTTCTTCTACAATAATCTTCCATCTATAGATTGAAGAGTCGAAGATCTACATTTTCAAAAAGATCTTTTATTGTAGCTGTGAGATATTAAAGGTTCATCCTCTCAATCCATGAATGGGCATAATGGTCTTGAGAGAATTATTTGACAGGTTAGCATGGGTCACAGATGTCAAAGAAAAACGAATATGAATAGTGTTCTCCCACACCAATGCACTTGAGAGATTAAGCCTTATTTCCTGAAATGGCCTCGTCATCCGTGGCCTTTCATCTCCCCTTGGAAGATGATAGATTGGCCTATTCGTAAACTCACCCTCCAAATTGCCCATGGAAATATGTTGATAGCTAAACATGGGACATCTCGGATAAAGCATCTAATCCAACCCATTATCCATACTTATATCATTACTGCGGCCGATGTTATTGGAACTCAAACAAAGATCAATGTTTCTACTGACTAAACCCGTGGCAATATCTTGGATCTCCACTCCACGAAAACTGTGAGAAATCAAATAAATAGAATTAAACAAAATTAAGACCCTGCGAGTGAGTAAAAATAGATCATTCCAAGACGCCATAAATCTTAGAAGATTCCAGCATCTTCTGCTATAGAACCAAATGATGTTACAACAGTCAAAACCAATGGATAAGAGAATCCTAGCCAAATCCATTATGCAATTGAAAGCATTGGTAACCGGCAGCATGGAGAAAGAATGGAGGACAGAGGCAGCCTGTGGCATAGGAGGCCATGTTAAGTCGAAATTGGAAATAGTATTAGGAGACAAAGGCGTGGGAGGAGAAAAGCTCGAACAGAACCACGAAGGCCGAACCAAGGGAAAGAAACAGCAAGCGATATAGAAACATCATGCCGCCATCAAACAAGGATAGATGAAAAGGAAACTGCTGCGAATGAGCAGCGCAGCAATATCCAATCCAAATTGCCTTCTCTAAACTAAGAAACAGCAATGTCATTAGACAGCAATTTCATAGCCAATGCGACTTGGCTTAGTCGAGGTGGTAAACGTACCTTCCTTGCAAGGCTAGCGTCTTCTACGTGTCTCCCAGGCCAGGCCATTGACGGCTTAAATTTGATTGTCGTATGTCTATATTTAATTTTTTTAACAATTTTATTTTATTTATTTTCTTTTTTTTTTATACTAAGGGGTATCCTCGTGATCCAGTTCAGTGGCTCAGCAGCACGTATCTTGGGTACTTGAGACGAGCTAGGCGGAGACTAGTCCCCTTCGAATGAGATTCTGTACCCGCAAGAAGTCCCACCTCTTAAACACAGGAGCGGAGTCGAACCTGAGACAAATCCACTACCCAAGCCAACTCTACTACCCCTTTGGACCTTTTTTTAACAAATTTTAAGTATATGTTTTTTCTTTTCTATTTCTAAAATGTTTAAGAGGAATTTCTCTTTTTAACAAAAATTTAAATTATTTTTCTTATTTTAAATTTTCCTTTTAAACTTTTAGATTTTAAAAAAAATTGAACTACTTTTGATTTGTTTATAGGAATTTTTATACCTATAATGCTCTTATGTTCCCAACACTTTTAACAATTGAGTGTTTACTTGTAGCATTTTAATATATTTTTTGGGTTATAATTTAAAAAAAAATATTTTTCTATTAATTTTGTTTATCAATAGTCTTAGGTTGGTAATTTGAAATCTCATTAAAATTGTACATAGAGAAAAAATATGAAAAAAGTGAGAAAATTTTAGCAAGAGAGAAAGATATCGGAGCTTGCTAAGAAAGGAGTTAACAATAATTAATCATGTACTAGAACAAGTCTCTTTCATTCAACCATACAAATAAATAATGGTTGATTTACTACTAATGATTCTCAATGCTAACAAAGTGAGAAGATTATTATTTTTTTTGGTAGTGAGTCTTTTTTATACAACTATACAAATATACAATTGTCGAATCATTATGTATGCCTCTCAATGTTGAGTGGTTGAGCATACTATTGATTTTGTTGAGATCATACTTGAATAACTTATTTTTTTCTAATTGATATAATGTAATCTATTTTTATTTATATAAATGTTGGTTGTTTTCTTGAAATGATAATTGAATCACTTAAAGTTTTACCATTGATATTATGTAATTTAATTTAATGTATACTCATGTCTTTTTTCATCAAAACCATTTAGAGAGAATAGGAGATAATCTGTATACTTCAATAGAATTAACAAAAGGATGATTCTTCAAGAAATTTGAGCTCAATAAAAATTCAAAAAATTTAAGTGCATGCAATTTATATTTTGCATATGATGATTGTGACATGAAATAGATGACATAATTTGAAAAAAAAAATCATATATTTATTATATAGATTTTGACTTGCACAAAAAAGATTGTCCTACAATAGGCAATAATGAAGACTAAAACATAGTTTCTTTTGTCTTGATGTACAATGTAGACCATCAAATTTAATTCAAATTTATAGAGTTTTGGCATGTCACAATTCAACATATCTACATGCATCTACCATATCTCACTACAAATCTCAACACAAAAAATGAAATTGGTACTCATGTAGACATATTCCCTCAAACAAATTGAAAAGAATGATATGGATTTACTTTTCTCATTGTGTATACACCATTCCACTACACTCTACCATTTTTTAGTGTTAGTTATGTTGATGAATCAAGAAATAATTCATGTTTGAATTCAATTGTATGATATGAATGCTACAACTATTTAGTTTTTATTTCAAATTTATATTAATTTTTAACTTAAAATATTATATTTACTAATAAACATAATATTTCCAAAATACATGTAGTACATAAAATTTATGTCTTCATATATATAATAAATAAAATAGTTCTATAGTAAAATAAAATAAAATTTTAGTAAATAAAATAGCTCCACAATGATATCTCAACATTTTTTAAATAAAAATATTCAAAATATCTATATTAGTTAATAATTTGACACATTATGATAAAAAAAAATTTATCTTCACCTATGCAAGTTAATTTGAAAAAAATACAAATTTTGATTTATAATTAAATATTTAAATACACTTCTTTTAGTGATTGCATTCATATTTACCCTTGTAGACTGATTTTTAGTCTCTAGATAGTATTAGCTAACATCCAACCATGTGTCAAAATTTATTTTCAAGGTTGTTTAAAATCTTGATGCAAATAGTTTGTCTCTTTTTAGAATTATTACCTCTTCCTTTTGATCCAACCTAGTAATTAATTTAACAAATATGTCAGTAAAATATAAAACATTATAATTAATTTAACAAATACGTCAGTAAAATATAAAACATTATCTTTCAAATTTCTAGGCATACAATAGGAAAACTTAGTTAATTTATCTGCTACAACTAAAATATACGTATGCTTATTCGTATATTTTGGTGATTGAGAAATAAAATCCATGGATATTACTACCATTTAGTTCATGGAATTTCATGTGGATACAAATCTCCTAAAATATTACAATGGTTTTCCTTCAAATTTTTACATTTCAAACTTTTTTTCATATAATGAGATACATCTTTATTCATTACAACCCAATAATAATTTAATTTAGCTCATTATACATCTTTATGGAACCAAGGTGTAAAAATTGTGGGGTATGGTTTACTTATTCCATTATAATTTATGTTAACTCATTTGAATATACCACTTTAATAAACCCTATAAATATTAATATCCTTACACATCATTTTTTGTTGTTAGTCCTTGTTTATAAGAAGGGTTCTTAGAATAGTCACTAGAAATGCATTTGTGAGAGTTTGGGAGATCTTGGAGCTTTCCTGCAAGTTGTTATGATTGGATCATAGGTAGATATAAAGTGGGATATATTTTTATGTGGTATGTCAATAAAATTTCACTTGCTTTTATGTTTATCACTATGAGATGGTGAAATTGGATATAATTCAAACACTTAACCTAAATCATCCATTCCATCATAAAGCAATGGGGAAATTTAACCAACAAAAACTATTTGGCTATTATTGTCAAGGGGGAGACAAACAACTAGTAAGGTTTTGAGTTCAACTTTTGTTTGTGTCTGGGTAATGAGATGTGATGATTGAAATGAAAATTACTGCAAACTAGGTAAATTAAGACTAAGGAGATGAAATTTCATAGAATTTTTTAAAAATATACTAGAAAGATAGAAATAGGAAGACAATTCTGAAAGTTTAGACAAAGAGGAGCTTGGCATATCAATTAGGTGAAAAATTGGTAGGAGAACAATGGTGGTCCCCCTAGTCCAAAATTTTTATTTTCTAGGGTTTAAAAGCTAGTACAAGTGTAATAGGGTCTATAGGTCTCCAATAGTCAAGATCACATTCTAAAGTCTAAAAGATTGTCAATAATCAACTTGTCATAATTTTATGATGGAAGGTAATTTAATATTTGAATTAGGGTTTTGAGGCCTTGAAATATCGAATCCTCTTGAATCAAATTTAGACCTATAACCTACAAGAGGAACAAGAGGAGAAGGGTTGTTTTGTATAGGGGCTTGCCTTAGTCAAACCATGTTCTAGTGTTTCCACCACCACAAATGGCTATGATATTGATATTAAGTGTAAACTCTAAGGAGAATAGATTAAAATGGATAAAATGAATGATAAATGATGATTTTGTAATGTAACACTTAAATCTACATTCCCTATAGGATTGAAGTCACTTTTCTCATTACATACAAGGAGGAATTGGAGGATGCTTAGAGATCCTACAAGTGTTGGCTCTCATAATTAAAAATAGACATAAATGTGAAACATATTAAAATGAATAAACATGAATTTAATGATGTTGTGTAGATATGTAATTGATTGAAATAGTGTTGTAGATCTTCTACTTATTGTACTCTTGAAATTGTGTTAATTTCCTTTTAGGATTTCTTGAGCAATCAAAATTTCATTGGGTGTTCAAATAAAGGGAAATACTTATATTTATATGAGTTTCAATGAATTTCATATTAATCATTATGATAATATGACAAAGGATTTTGAATTCATAAACAACTTGAGGCTGATAATAACATTGAAAAATTTGGACTTGATTAGGCAAAAAAAGAGCATTGGGTGCCTTAGTCTAGCCCCTTTTAGCTTTGCTTATGTATGTTAAATAAATATTTAAATAAATTTTCCCAATTTAATTCCCTTTCACAAAAATGAGAATTAAATGAGTGATTTATAAGCATAATTAGGTAAATGCACTTAGGAGTGAGCCAAATATGGTATGAAATTATCAAGGGTGAAAATTTACAATGCTACACTTAGCCCCCACTTTAGTGATGGTATAAACTTATGATCATACACACATTAAAGTATGGGGAAGCCAAAGTGTCATTTCATGAAAACATCGAAGAGGTAAGATGACACTAAGCTAGGAGACATTATAGCCCCCAAGCTAAAGATGATACCAAACACCAATGTTAAAATAAAAGAAGCATATAGAAACAAAAGGCATGATGCAAAAAATTATATAATAATATAAAAACAAAAAGCATAAATTTGGAAAACATGAAGCAAATATGATGAGAATAGAACAAAATTATGAATAGTATATGAAGCAAACACAGAGCATACAAGGAATAAACAAAGTAAACATGAGGAATGCAAAAGGAATAGTTAAATAAAATATGAAACATACATGAAGCATGCATGATACAAACATGAAGTAAACATGGAGCAAGCATGGAACATAGAGCATATAGCAATAAGGTTAGTACACACCATCTAAAAATTTGAGTCAACAAGGAAAATATACCTCAATATGAAAGGTTTTTTCAATACCAATGTCATCCATCGAATGTATAAACATGTCAATAAATTCTAAAACAATCAATTCAAAAAAGGAGGGTGCATAACATTGGCACTAGCTTTCTTTGTCACTAGAAGTCATGCACCCTAAAAAGCTTCAATGTACCACATGATAGAAAGTTTTTTTATGCTAGGTGGGTCAGTTTAGGATCATGGGGCTTGAAACTAGTCCCTTAAGTGGCAATGAAAATTCAAAAAAACAAAACTAGGCAACTTGACATACAAATTTGAATAGGTTATTAACATATTTTGAAAAATATGTAAGAAAAAAATTTGTATCAAATTTAATATAATTTCTAATATACTAGTCCTCTTTTGAAAAAAATTAAATCTATTTGGTGAAATTTTGAAATTTCAGTATAGTAGTACTAAATTTTCAGGAAAAAAAAAGCAGGTGTATGTCTAACCAACCTAAGTACGATAAAAAAATAATATTTTTTTTTTGAAATTTTCAATATAAGTAGAGGACACATGCTTGGATGTGCCACATTTTTTTAATAATTTTTTTACAAGTAAATAATTAGTTATGGATTTTTTATTAGAAATTTTTTTAAAATATTAAAACTTGTTTGTCTGACCACAATAACTTGTTTAAAATGTATGAAAATCATTTTTTTCTTTTTTTATCCTATAGTATGGGAAGAATATTATGTGGCACACCTTTAAGATTCAAAAAAATTGAAATCATTTGAGAATTATAGATTTTTTCAATCAGCCTATCAATCAAGACTTTAGTTAGAATGCAAGTAGAAAATCAATAATTATTATCTATTTAATTCCAAATAATTCATATCTTATATTGGTGAAAATTTGACAATTTAATCAATAAACCCTTTTTGTTTCATCAAATTCGGATTAAAAAATGTTGTTAGCCACTTTTGGGTCATATCACCACATTTTGGACCCCCATGATCATGCACTCACCTAGGTGGCTAATGAGGCACATGGATCCATATACTAGAAAGCTACATTATGCTAGGTGGCCATGTAAAATATACACAAATTCATAGGCTAGAGAGTTGTGTTATGCAAGGTGATAATGTATAGTGCATAAATGTTTAATGTCACTTGAGGGATATTTTAACATCTCAAAGGACAATTTAATATCTTGGGGGAAAATTTGATAACCACTCTTGTAGTGTTATTATGAATTTTAAGTGGAAAATAGATCCAAGATCCAACAAATGAACTAGCATAGATCAAGCTTTTCCTTTGGGGATTAACATTGGAACACAAACCAACTAGGGTTTGATGATTGGCTGACTAACTAAAACAAGAGTCAATCTACTAGGTTTTGGTTGCTTTTTGTGGAAAAGAGGGTAGATTTAATGTATAATTTAATTAATATATTTGACATAAACCCAAGATCTCATAATGAAATTTATTACATAAATGAAAATAAAAACTGATGAAATAGTTATAGATCTAAAAAGGATAGACAAAGGGGTACCTATATATGAAATCTGAGCATGAATTGGAGAGACAAGGGTGTGGATTCCCTTTTCTTTAATTAAGGATTTTTGAATTCTTGAAATAGGGTTTTGAATGTACAAGTCATCTCTACACTTTTCTATAGCTTGTTATTGATGAATGTTGTGGATCTGATCTATACACATGAAAAGAGGGGAAAAGGTTGTGTTTTATAGGATTTTTCCTTAGTCAAACCCTAGTTTTGGTGTTTCCACCTCCACCAAAAAAAATGATGATGGTAAAGAGCACTTACCCTAGGTTGGGAAGAGGAAAAATAAACAATAAATGATTGCAAAAATAAATGACAATTGATAATGTTACCTTAAAGGTATGAAACCCATGTTGAAGTGATGTTCACACCATGATTTTCCACAAAGATTTGATTATAGATTATTTAATTTCTTTAAAGACATGCAAGAGGTTAGTTCACAAAACACAATAGATTAGTGTAGCTAGTATGTAGAGAAGAGATTGCATGTATCACATAATAATTGCATTATAGTGCATGATTGATCATAAAAAGTGCCTAGCTATTGAAATGAAAAGGAAACTTGTTTTATATGTATCCTAATTGACATTTTGATATATGCCAACCTAGGGTCATTTCAAAACACTCAAGTATGACACCCAAAAACATATTATTAAAATAGGAAACCTTTAGGACTAGGGAACACTTGCCCTTGTCTAGGTGATTAGATGCCCAAATGTATGATGATGCTAGAAACTTTAATATATTTTCCCAATATGGCCCCAAAATGAACAAATTATAAATATAATTAATTCTATAGGAAACATAGGGTGTCAATATACTATGAAAATGTCAAGGATGACAATTTATGATGCTACATTTAACCCCCACTTTAGTGGGGATATGATCTTACATTCATAATCACACTAAAGGAATATAGAAGATAAGCTTCTTTATCAAAATACTGAATAGAAACGATGACACCAAGTTGAGAGATGTACTAGCCCCCAACATAAGACCCCATCAATCCAAAAATTCAAGATAGATATAAAGTAGATATATCACATGTAGGACAAGGAAAAATTTGGTCATTCATTAGGCATACAATGAGAAAAATATAAATAAAATCATACATAAAGAAAACATAGGGAAAACACAATGCATACAAGGAATGCACAAAGAAAATAAGGAGTAAATGAATTATACAAGGAATACTTGTAACAAACACGCAACATACATAAAACATGCGAAATAAATGAATAAAAATGTATAATGCATGGGGAAAACAAATGAAATACACAAAGAAAACACAAGGAATACAAAAGTAAAATATGATAAACATGTGAAACAACACAACATGCACATGGAGAAAACATGGAGCTAACATGAAGCATAGAGCATATAATAATGATGTTTGTACATACTTTATAAAACTATATATTTGAGTTAGCAAGGTAAGGAGACCTTAATATATAAGGTTGTCTCAATTACCAAGCACTATGTCTAGAATGCTTGCCATACACATCTAAATTTCTAAAATTATAAATAATAAAGTTCTCACAAGGATAATAGTGTAACAGTGTAAATTGTCACCCTTGACAATTTCACACTAGGTTTAGCTCTCCCCCATGTTATTGGACCCATTTGTGCTCTTAATTTCCTATTTATGATCATATCTAAAAAAATATACTTAGATTAGTAATTATCAATTAATATTTATTTAGCAACACTCAAAGCCCAAAAATAGGTTTGGACTAGGGTTCTAGCACCCCTAGCCAACCTATTTTGGCCCTAATTCAAATATGTTAGTGATGGAATTTTAACATTTATAAATTTGAATTTACTTGTCAGTTGTTGGAATTAAATTTCTGAGAAATTAAAGAAAATCATATAAATAAAAATATTTTTCACCATATGAAATACTAATGAATCCTAATTCAATTAAGATCATAATAAAGCATTCTAAAAATTAGTCAAGAACAAAATTAGTAGGTTTATTACAACATAATTTTTGTTTCATATAGAAATAGAGAGCTGATCAAGATGATGAGCCACTAATTTTTTCTATGAAACATACAATTATGTGCAATATATGATGCTAGTAAATATCATAAAATAAAACCTTACTATTATAAGAATAATAAGGGGGGTTTCAAGATTTTGAAACAATGTGTACCTTGTTGAAAAAGTGCTTTTTTGGGGGTCACTAGGGACTCATTCGCCCAATGGTGAATTGGTCCCTATTAGGGTCTCTGAAAATTGATTTCTAGGTAGTGTTCTTCAATGTCTGCACTCCCAACTCCTAGATGACCAGCTCCCAAAAGTTAAAAATAAATTATGTAGTCCTATTTTCATGATGTTGCGAGATGAATGGAAACTTTTACAACTTTACAACTTGACAAATTTTGTTACAATATTATTCTCCACTTGATCTTCAACCTAAAACATACAATCACACATCAAGAGAGAAGAATTTTTTTTTCATTTGTTAGGGAATAGGGGTTTTTCTTGGTCAAAACCCATTTTGTGCTTGCTTGAAAAAAGTTCCCCAACCAACACTATAGACACTACTGAATTTGACACCATTTTCCGACGGTCATTCAAATATGGTTGTCATGATATGATTACAATCATTTTTTTTTGTTTATTTTTTAAAGCTACATAAAGCTGAAGTGGAGTATCATTTTCTAAATCAATATTTGTCCCCCCTTTAGCTGTTATGCCCTTTGCTTGTGATCTTAATGTACACATAGTCGTCTGCTCATGACATGGATGCCGCTTCAAGGGGGATCTGCTGCAATAAGAAAGAAATGTTAAACTAATATGTTTTATTATTATTGTTACAAGTATTTCATTAATTAAAAGAACATTAGAGTGGTTCTCTTTACCTGATGGGTCCACATCATGTTCCTAAACTTTTGTTATAGACTCATGCTCAACATGTTGAACACACTCTAAATCTTGATCTGCAGTTGAAACACGAAAGGTTACATTAATTAATACACCAATTGAAATTAAATATGTTTAAGAGAACATGAGGGTGGTCCTCTTTACCTGATGGGGCCACATCATGTTCCTGATCTTCTCTAGCCTGATCATGCTCAACACGTTGATCATGTCTACATGCTCTAAAGTTGAAACACCTAAAGGTTACATTAATTAATACACCAATTGCAATTAAATATGTTTAAAAGAACTTTAGAGTGGTCCTCTTTACCTAATGGGGCCACATCATATTCTTGATCTTCTCTAGCCTAATCATGCTCAACATGTTGATCACACTCTACATGCTCTAAAGTACTGGGATGCACACCATGACCTTCATCTGCACGTTCTGCTCCACCCTCACCAAGCTGCATTCCAATGTCATGTGAAATATTATCATTGCTTGAATGTTTAAAATAATTAGGCATGTAATTACTTTATGGTGGAAATTAATATTGATTAGATTGCACAAGTATTCAATCTTAAATAAAATTTATTGAGTTTATTTACCTGCATGTCGGATGCAATGGAAGATTGTGTTTGCCTAGTCAAGACTCTTAGGCATTTAGCCATGACTCCATAGCCTTGCTGGAAGGCAATCTTCAGGTCCTCTTCTGTGGGAACTCTGTTGAACTTAGAGCCCTAAATTTTTGCAAAAGATCATGAATTTTGCTTCTATGGTGTGATAAAACCAAAAATATTTTCAATTTATTATAATTTGGATACAATATTTCATTTATTGATACTTACAATTTGTGCGGCTAACTTCATATAACCACCAAAGCCAAGTTTGTGTTGCCCGTGCTTTTCTAGTCTTGCCTTTGTTGCCTTCGATGTGTCAGCCAGCCTATGAAAAGTTTGAAATACATTAGATTATGTAAAAAGAAAGAGTAATCAGTATATAATTACATTGTTGATAGTATCACACATAGCATACTACTTTTAAAAAAAAAATTAATGGCATTTCCATAACATACAGACATTGAGAGCATATAAAATACAGAGTTCAATCCATGAATTGTAGAAACTAGATTTTTGTTGGTTATATTCATATCGATGATTACATTGCAAAAAACATACTACAACTGCATAAATATCAGATGGTGAAAGTTGTCTATGCTACCACATTTTTCATACATGTCTACCAAAGCATTTTATCAAATAGTTCACTGCCTTGCTGCTATGCCTAAAAGCCTAAAATAGGTGCTTTTCAAACAAGCTATGGATGCTTGGAAAAAATCTATCAAAGCATAATAGTAAGCAATAGCATAGATAAGGTAGTGAACTGTTTCAAAAAATGCCTCAAAGAAATGTGGTCTCATGGTGATGGAATTCCATGACAATCCATAGCAATTTACTTGTCATGGCATTCGTTATGGCATTCCATCACCATGAGACCGCATTTTTTTGAAGCATTTTTTCAAATAGTTCACTACCTTTTCTATGCTACCACATTTTTCACACATGTCTACCAAAGCATTTTATCAAACAGCTCAACACCTTCATACTATGGCTAAAAAGTAAAATCCAAAATCGTGTTTTCAACAAGCTATGGATGCTTGGAAAAAATCTACCAAAAGCATAATAGTAAGCAATAACATAGACAAGGCAATGAATTGTTCAAAAAATTCCTAAAAGAAATGCGCCTCACCTGTGATGGAATGCCATGACAATCCATAGCAACTTGCTTGTCATGGCATTCGTCATGGCATTCCATCACCATGAGACTACATTTCTTTGAGACATTTTTTTCAAGTAGTTCACTACCTTGTCTATGCTACTGCATTTTTCATACATGTCTACCAAAGCATTTTATCAAACACTTCATTGCCTTGCTGCTATGGCTAAAACCCTAAAACACGTGGATGCTTGGAAAAAATCTATCAAAGCATAATAGTAAGCAATATCATAGACAAGGTAGTGAACTATTTCAAAAAATGCCTCAAAGAAATGTGGTCTCATGATGATGGAATGCCATGACAATCCATAGCAGTTTGCTTGTCATGGCATTCGTTATGGCATTCCATCACCATGAGACCACATTTCTTTGAAGCATTTTTTCAAATAGTTCGCTACCTTTTCTATGCTAGCACATTTTTCATACATGTCTACCAAACCATTTTATCAAATAGTTCAACACCTTCATGCTATGGCTAAAAAGTAAAAACCTCAAACATGTGCTTTCGAACAAGCTATGGATGCTTGGAAAAAATCTACCAAAGCATAATAGTAAGCAATAACATAGACAAGGCAGTGAATTGTTTCAAAAAATGCCTAAAAGTAATGCAGTCTCATGGTGATGGAATGCCATGACAATCCATAGCAGTTTGCTTGTCATCACATTCGTCATGGCATTCCATCACCATGAGACTACATTTCTTTGAGACTTTTTTTCCAAGCAGTTCAATGCCTTGTCTATGCTACTGCATTTTTCATACATGTCTACCAAAGTATTTTATCAAATAGTTCATTGCCTTGCTGCTATGGCTAAAAGCCAAAAATAGGTGCTTTCAAACAAGCTATGGATGCTTGGAAAAAATCTATCAAAGCATAATAATAAGCAATAGCATAGACAAGGCAATAAACTATTTCAAAAAATTCCTCAAAGAAATGTAATCTCATGGTGATGGAATGCCATGACAATCCATAGCAATTTTCTTGTCATGGCATTCGTTATGGCATTCCATCACCATGAGACCACATTTTTTTGAAGCATTTTTTCAAATAGTTCACTACCTTTTCTATGCTACCACTTTTTTCATACATGTCTACCAAAGCATTTTATCAAATAGTTCAAAGCCTTCATGCTATGGCTAAAAAGTAAAAACCTCAAACAGGTGCTTTTGAACAAGCTATGGATGCTTGGAAAAAATCTACCAAAGCATAATAGTAAGCAATAA
>VDFB02305319.1:0-21968 GCA_007258455.2 Sequoia sempervirens | reverse complement strand
TGACAATTATGAGGAAGAATATAACAACCAAATAATCATCTAATGAAGCCTTGTTTAATTTGTTCAAACTAACTAGTAAAACTTTCTCCAAGAATTTCATTGTACCTTAGAGAATATTATTCTCGTTGTTGAAATATTTTATAAAGAGATTACCACTTTTCACATGTCATATCCTCACCATTTCCAATTAAGCATGCTACTAAGGTAATATAAAAAACTATCCTTAATACCTCACTAAATAAATCATGATTGAATTAGGTGAACCACTAAACATTAATAATTCCTTACTAGATTTAAGTGGGAATAAAACTACACTATATGTTGTAAGCACTCTCAAAAGAATTTATTTGGGAACACATTGTTATGATGAAAATATGACTTGACATATGCACCCATCATATATATAGAAAATTTGATACTTGTGAGACAACCCCAATGAATTTTGAACCTAACATTTTAAGATATATTCAAAATTCATATTGGAAAAATTTTAGAAGTAGGATTCATATACCAACCTTAGGTACCCAATTGGTTTCTCCACTAGTGATTATTTTAAAGAAAAATATTAAGTAGAAATATATGTAAGCTAAAAAGAGCTAAATAAATCCACTTCAAGAGATTAATTCCCCTTAGCCTCCATCAATAAGGTTTTGGAAAATCTCACAAGGAAGAAAGACTTTTCCTTCCCAAATGGATTTAGTGAGTATATGTAATGAAATACATTTTGTAAAAGAAGAATTTAATAGGAAATATGCTTCACATGCTTGATGATATTAAATTCACATTCACCTCAAATTGGGGGCTAAATCTAATGGTGAAATTTGTATACTCCTACCAATTCCCATATAGTTCTAGGGTATTTTGATGGAATGTCTTAATCTAGTGACAAGTTTGGTTTATGATTCTATGCTTATCTCAAGCCATTTTATATTCATTTATAACCATTTCAATGTATTCAACCTCATCCCATCATTATTTATGCATTCTCATATATTCACTATTTACACAATTTTTATTAGTTTACATTCAAAATCATGTCTGCGCCATTCATTTATTGCCTCAAAACTTATACATTTTTTAGTGGCTTAAGGTTGATCGCAAACTTTTAATGGACACGAGCAAACATTATATTGGAGTGGAAATGCACGGGCTGCTTTTTAATAGAATGGGTGGGAGAGATTCAAAATTGAATTCAAACTTAACTGTAGTAGTGAATGTCACATGAAGGGTCAAAGGAGAGACAATAGAACACAACGAAAAATAGAAGAGGAAACAGAAGTTCTAGAGGGCCCACACTAGCCACCTAAGTGGTTAATGCTTAGAGTGTGTTGGTCAAGACAAAAAGATGAAAAAAATAATGAAACATTTATGGATTAGTACATAGATAGGCATAATACATGAAGAATACATGGGGATGTGGATCAATTTTGATAAGGTATGGATAAAGGATGTGGGAATGTGTAAAAGTGGAGGAGTAGCAACATAGGGGAAAAAGCTTGACTTCACACAAGATTATGACATTTTTCAATGTGTATATGTATCAAGAAATTCTCTTAAAATGGACAAAAAATGTTATCCATTGTACTATCCGTAGGTTCATTGCTTAACTAGCCAATAAATGTTATATATCCATTGTACTATCCATAGGTTCATCAAGCATAACTATCCATAGGAAATATTTAGGCTATCCATAGGTTCATTGCATAACTAGCCAATAAATGTTATCCATTGTACTATCCCCTCAAGAAAAGTACTAGCTTTCATTGGGATGAATCTTGTTAGAAGGCCTTTGGTCAAATCAAGGAATACCTTTCTATGTCACCTCTATTTGTGGAACCCACGGAGAACAAGTCAAATCATTATTTTACATTTCCACTACACTAGTCACCTTGGGATCACTTCTACCACATCATGATGAATAGGGCCATAAATGAGTAGTCTTTAATATATCAATAAAATGTTGGTCATATATGAAATCCACTACATAACTATGAAAAATCATGTTTGGACATTGTTTTCACCTCACAAAATCTCTAACATTACATGCTTTACCACCACATTCAACTTATTTACCAAATCAATCCACTCAAGTATCTTATAGAGAGGACTTCCTAACAAGATGCATGACTAAACAATTCATGATGTTTAAAATTTTTGGCATCACATATGTGGCTTATAAAGCAATTAAAAACTATATTTTAAATAATTAGCCAGTCAAAGCATGATAAATCAACACTCATCCATTGATACTAGAATTTCTTAATGAGCACATATTGACTCTTGATAATTCTCCACCTAGAATATCTACATTTTTTATAGCTTTCCCTAGTCCATTATTTCCCCCTTCCTCCACCCTTCATTCCTTCTATCCCATAGCATACTTCTACTCCCTTAACTTAATGATATTCCTTGCTCCATGCCTAACATAGACCCAAACATAGAGTGTCATCCCATTCATGTTCAACTTCCCTATAATCCTAATATCATCCCATTGTCCTAGCTCCCTCTACTCTCTCACCTTTATTACTTACCCATACTTCTTCTCCTTCCACTAACCCTATCATTTCTAATCCTTTTTCTACCATTCCTCCTACACTTGATACTTCTACCATTTTTTCGCCCACTGTAGTGAGAACTTATTATTCCCACCATAAGACCAACCATAATCATATCTAAATCAGTTATCCCATTACTATCCCCTACTACTTTGATCTCCTCACAAGATCTAGTTTTCCCCTAGGTGAGCCTCACATGATTTGAGGCGTTCTACCTCCTCTTCTAATAGAATAAATCTATCCTTTGACACTTCAATATCTATCCCACCTTCTAGTGTTCTTGCTATCACAGTGATCCCATCCACTCTTCTTAACACACTTTTTGAGGATACCTTCCTATATTGCATGGATTCATCTATCATGAACATAGTAAAAAAGAACATAAGGGAGGAGATAACCAAATGAAAGAAGGAATATAAATAACAAGAATAGCCTAATTTCCAAAAGGAACACATTTAATAATGATGTGAAAGGAAAAACAAATTGTAAAATTTTATCATTATCAAAGGCTCAAGAGAAAAATAAATATAGGATCTCTTAGGTTCAAAACTATGAAATATCATGGCTTCACACATAATTCTTCTCACAACAAAGCTCAATACATTTATAACTAGATTAGAAGAAAAAAGTATAGAAAAAAAGAAAGAAAGAATGTCATGGTCAACATCATGGCTTACACCAAATGAGCATCAATTTCAATGACAAAAAATTTCTTCATACCAACATGCCACCTATCACCATCTATGTCACTCCTCATGGCACTTGATTTTCTTTTGGAAATTGGTGCATGCTACTATATTTCATTATTATGGTGGTGTAGGAAGATCATATTTGAATTTGATATGGGAAGTTCCATCTTTACTTATGTTGGCTATCACCTACAACAATTACATTTGTCAACTCGACAATGCTAGAGCCTTATTGGTGGCATGACACTTGCATCCTTAAGGTTAGATATTGCATTATCCTTTTCCCCGCTTCATTAGACACTCAACTCTAAGTAGTCAAATTTACCTATAAATCCCTTGTTAAGATATTGACCTTCCATTGACAATAAATCAAATGCTTGATTGAGCCTACACATACTTTAAAGTTTGTTGGCCTATGTAGTTCTTACTAAATTCATTTTGGAGAATTAAGACCAAATTTGAAGTACTTTTAAATTAAAGAACTCATGGACATTCAACCTAGGAATTATCATCATGTAGGATTGGCTCATCAAATAATTAGAACCATAGATCATATACATTGAATGTTCAATGAGCACCCACAAGCATTTATTCTTAGGATTTGTCTTGTAACTATCGAACCGTTCACGTGCCTTGTCTATGCTTTCACTTTTTGCATGCACCTCTACCAGAGCTGTAGCAACTAGGGGAGAGGGGCCCCTAATAGAGCAGGGTCCAATAGTGGGGATAGAGGTAGTCCTCAGTGGGCCCCATAGTGGAGCACTTTAATATCCAATTATAAAACACTTTTTATGCATAAAGTACGAAAATTGACAAATCATGTGATGCCACATCAACGTACTAATAAAACATAACTTAGTGCACCACTATCGGTCTCACTTTTTTTTTGTGCCTTTTTGGATACCTCAACAAAAAGCATGTTGATGTGGCATTATATTTGATGATGTGGCCCTAAAACGAAATATAGAAGCACATAAATTGCCAAATAAATTATTGTAGGGAATTGGGAGTGATTTGAAATTTCCACATAGAATTTTGAGAAACACGAAGTTAGGGTGCTCCACTATGAACCCCTCTCCCCTATAACATCCGACAAAATTCCTCCATCCTTTATGCTTTGATGGATCTCCATACGCTCCTCCAAAACTCTCAATTTAGCGCAGGCTGGGAGGATGTCGGTAAAGGTTGCAGAGGTCGGCTTCACACTTGCCAATTGCATTTGCTTGAAATCAACGCTTCTAGAAGCCTTTTCAGAAAAACCATTTTGTGCATATCCTACAATCATGGCATTCGATTAAAACCACATTTCTTTGAGGCACTTGGTTAAACAGCTCAGGAGCCTTGTCTATGATTCCACATTTTGAAAGCATGTCTACCAGACCTGTTCCAACGCTCCCGTTTTGGCACACGTTAGGAATATGCTGGAAAATGTATACTGATCAGGGAGGAGACCTGTTTGTTGCATACGGTGAAACAGTCTGACAGCCTCTGAGGACACTTTACGGCATCCACCAAACTTCTGCAGCTGCAGGGGAACAGTGTTTGATTTTCTCCACGCGCGGGAACTGCTGACTGCTGGCTGTGACAGTGGGTGTTTAAACTGTAACGGAGAGTGTTTAGTGGAACGAAAATTGGTAGGGGAACGAGACAGACTAAGCGGGCTCACCAGCGCCACTTAAGCAGTCAATGCTTAGAGTGTGCTGGTTAAGCCCCGCCGGACATCCATCAAAGCATAAAGGATAGAGGAGTTTTCTCAGATGTAGTTGCAACTGCCCTGCTAGACATGTACGCAAAATGTGGTAGCATAGACAAGGCACGACTCGATACAACCTAAACGCATGTTACATGCTCTGCTCCTTGGTTATATAAACAGCTAACAATTTTGTCTAGAATAGACTAAAAGATAATGATTTCTGGTAGGATACAGAGTTTTCACATATTTGAAATGCAGATTGGTGAATAAATAATAGTCTAGACATTTGAATAGTATTGCTTCTCACTAGAATTTAGGCATTTGAAAATCATCTGAAACGTTTATAATGTGTTGCATGTAAACAATTTTTGTCCAACGGCTAAGGAATTTAAATCCCGAACACAAATGCAAATGCAACGACCAAAAAATCTAGGACCGCCTCTGGTTTATATTTGCTTTGACTAAATCTAGGAGATTCTCCGCCAATGAAATAGACTATTGTGGATTTGTTGTGGGCAGTGCATGTCAGGTAATGAATAAATATATATCCGGATGAGACTGTTGGGGCCCACATAACGACATTTAATCTTCATATATTCCATTCGAAAATGACATGTCCCTCCAATAGTCGTATCCCACATATCCACCTAACAGTATGGTTTATTCGTTCACTGTCATTTCCACCTTTTGAGTGAGTTTTGCAGACAAATTTTCTTGCCGCCGTTAAGTCAATTCCTTAAGCCTAATTGACAGGCATTATGATCAGAGCGCAAAACACGAAACAAAGAGACAGTGTATCGTGGAATACAATTAGTGCAGCCTGCAAAAGGCGGCGTACGAACACAATGTCTGGACGAAAAAAAATGGTGGAATGTACGTTGCCTCATCTATTGCGTCGATTTAGCTGAAGACTTCAAAGAGGGAAGCCTTCGGCGTAAAAATTCAAAATACAAATTGGGGACCACTGGCGACAGGAGATTCAAACTGGTGATACACAAGTCATCCAACGTGATGCATGTGAGAAGTTATCAACACTGCAGGTAGGCCACTGAGAGTTGCCGGCCGGGCTTAACAGGCACACTCTAACGGTACACTCCTTAGGTGGCCAGGCCCATTCTCTGACATTACCGTATGCTACTGCTTTTTGAAGGATTCCGTTAGTAAACTTTATATCTCCGTTTTTACTTTTAAATTTATTGTTCGTGTTTCATATTGTAATAAATATGCTCGGACATTTTCGTATAAATACATTCAGCTGAAGGAAAACATAAGACAGCATATTAAAAGAAAAATCTGCTACCTATTATTATTCATAAGAGATATACTAGCTATTGCACTTTAGGTGTGCAATGGATTACATCGAATAATTGTATGGAAGTATTTTATTTTTTGTAGATATATTGGTTGAGATAGAAAATAGTTTAGATAATCTAAAAAGGAAAGAAATGAAATAAATTAAATGCAAATTATTTTTTGTTTTATTTGATTATGTGTATACATATTTTTTGAAATAGAACAATACGTATGTAACTTATTAAAACAACACATTACAAAAATTGAATGGAAATAGTATACAAATAAAGAAAAACTTAAATCTATGTGATTAAGAGTAAAAACAGAGATACAAAATTTACTAACGGAATCCCTCAAAAAGCGGTAGCATACGGTAATGTCAGGAGAATGGGCCCGGCCACCTAAGGAGTTTACCCTTAGAGTGTACCGGTTAGACCCGGCCGGCGTTGCCTCGATTCGTCCCTATAAAACTTTGGCCCATTTTTCATCCATCCTCCAACATAAACATAAACTCCTGTTTCTTTTTCTTCTTGTTTGCTAATAATGGCGAACGCCTCTGTTGCCAGATTCGTATTGATCTTGGCTGCCATCGCTGCCCTATCGCTGGGTACTGCTGAAGGTGAAGGCACACGAAAGCCATACATTGTTCACATGCTCAAGCTCGCCAAACCTAGCCATTTTACTTCACACCAGAAGTGGTATGCTTCAATGCTTGACCGGGTCTCGCAATCAGATCCGAATGCAAGGGAGTTGTTATATACATATCATACTGTCTTGCACGGCTTTGCTGCGACGCTGAGCAGCGCAGAGGCTGAAGCCATGGAGAGTATGGACGGCTGCTTAGCTGTGATTCCGTCCTCTGTTCATCAAGTAGAGACCACGCACACACCTGACTTCCTGGGCCTTGCCGGCCCCTCTGGAGTATGGTCGAAATACTCTAATCACGGCAAAGATGTCATCGTGGGCGTGATTGACTCAGGCATATGGCCTGAGAGCAAAAGCTTCAGTGATGCAGGCCTCAGACCTGTTCCTGCTAGATGGAAAGGCAGTTGTGAAGATGGGCAGAAGTTCAACTCCTCAAACTGCAATAGGAAAATCATCGGTGCTCGATACTACTTCAAAGGTTACGAGCAGAAATACAATAGTAGCATTGACCCAATCTCTGAGCACAAATCTCCTAGAGACAGTGGTGGCCATGGTACACATGTAGCTTCTATTGTTGCCGGAGCTCCGGTGGATGTTTCCAGCTGGTTTGGTAACGGAAAGGCGAGAGGGATGGCCCCTCGAGCCAGGCTGGCCATCTACAAAGCGTGCTGGAAAAAGGGTTGCGTCGACGCGGACATAACTGCTGCGATAGATCAAGCGATCGCTGATGGTGTCGACATCATTTCAATCTCAATCAGTTCTCAAGATCTGCCTTTTGACAAGAGCACAAGGGCCATTGCAGCATTCGGGGCCATAAAACATGGTGTTCTTGTTTCTGCCTCGGGAGGAAACAGCGGACCATTTTCATCTACTCTGAGTAACACACTGCCATGGATTACGACTGTAGGCGCCAGCAGCATCGACAGAGCTTTCCCTGCTTTTGTACAACTGGGCAATGGAGTGACATACAGAGGTACCTCCACCTACAAAGGAGATGGAAAGTTGCATGGGCCCTTCTCTCTGGTGTACCCCTCCGCCACCAACAGCTCAAAGCATTGTCTTGAAGGCAGCCTCGACCCCAATGTGGTTAAGGGTAAGATAGTGCTGTGTGATCAGTTATTAGTTTCCAAGAATCCAGGGGAGTCCATTGCTTTGGGGAAGGGGATCGAAGTGGCCAGAGCAGGCGGTGTAGGAATGATTGTTGCAAATGAAGTGCATCTCGGAGCACAACAGCAGATTACCGAATCTAATAACCAGCCCTCTAATAGTCTGCCCTCTATGACCATCAGTTTCAGAGCCGGTGAAAGAATAAAATCTTACATCAACAGCCCGTTGAATAATGCAACGGCAGCAATGAACATTACAGGCTTGACTATTGTTGGGAAAAAAATAACTGCTCCCTTAGTCGCTGCGTTTTCTTCTCGGGGACCGAGTAAAGCGTATCCACTTATTCTGAAGCCTGATATGATTGCTCCAGGCCTCAACATTTTGGCAGCCGTGGGAGATGGTTACGAGTTCCACTCAGGGACTTCAATGGCCTACCCTCACGTGAGCGGCGTTGCAGCGCTTATAAAAGCCGTGCATCCCATGTGGAGTCCCGCGGCCATAAAATCTGCTCTCATGACGTCTTCTTATATTGTTGACAATGCAAAGCAGCCCATCAGTGATTCATATACCATGCTGCCAGCTGACCCTTTTGCTATGGGTGCAGGTCACATAAATCCCGAAGCTGCGGTGGATCCTGGGCTTATCTACGATATGGAACCTCAACACTACATCAACTTTCTCTGCTCTCTCAACTACACCAAACAACAAATTGCTCTACTCACCAATGAGGCCTGCCCCAACTCCAGTTTGGAAGCCGCAGATCTCAATTATCCCTCATTTTTCGTGGTTTTTAAATCAGGCAGTCAACCTGTTCAGGTGAAGAACAGAACACTGACGTACGTGAGCAGCACTGTGGATGTTGTGTACAAGGTGAGTGTGAATAGCCCTCTTGGCATGAAAATAAGCGTGGAGCCACAGCAATGGAAGTTCACGACACTGAACGAGCAAGCCAAGTATAGTGTAAAATTTGAAAATGAAGGGACAACCAAAGCTGACACAGTCGGATTTGGAGAGATAACGTGGAATTCTGTCAATGGAGGGAAACACATTGTTCGAAGTCCAGTTGTCGTAGTATTTTGAAGTTCCATCCTATTGCTAGACCATTCAACTAGTAATACCACTTATACTTTTGGTCTGCTGTAGCTTAGCTTTCCTCTTAGCTCTGTTTTTCCTTGTATTCTCAACTATGGGAGAGGATCCAGTATCTAGCATGTTTCAATAGTTGTGATAGTAGTTGATTATAAAATGTCTAATATTTTTATTAATATTAGATCAATAGTTGTGACTTTAAAGTTGTTAGTGTTGATGATGACTACGCATAATTAAACAAAATGTATTCTTTTGATCTAAAAAGCAACCAATCATGTGATTCCGCATCAGCACTCAATAAAACATGCTGTGAATGCACAGGTATTGGTCTCACTTTTTTTTTGGGCCTTTTTGGACAACTTGACAAAAAACATGTTGATGTGGGATCATATTTGATGATGTGGCCCTAAAACCCTAGTTATAAGCAAGGGACTTGCCAAGTAAGCTGCTGTAAAAAATTGGGAGTGATTTGAAATTTCCACGTAGGATAATCAGAAGCGCGAAGTTAGGGTGCACAACTACTAGGCCCTCTCCCCTATATTTGCGCATAATACAGAAAAAAAAACACTAGTTATATCGCTAACAAATAAGCGGACGTGTCTAATGAGCAAATCTAGCTTACGAGGCACAATTATTATATAAAATATAAAGATGCATGGATCTAACTTATGCATATGTTTTTTCTTTGAAAAAGTATTCATATATTACTGTAATAGAGAAGTTTGCATATCCACGTCTATTTCTATATTAGATTTAAGTGTATTTTGAGGTAATATCTAAATACAATAAATAATATAATATTGTGTGAAGTTTGTATTTGTTTTTCTATTTCTTTATTTGTTTATATACATATTCTAATATATTTAGTCATTGTTTATTCATTCACACAAATACTTATGTAAACTTGTTTTATCTATCTATTTATAACACTTTTAAAGCACTTACCTTTATTTAGTTGTTTGCTACCTTAATCTGTGCATAATACAAAAAAAACACCAGTTATATCGCTAACAAATAAGCGGACGTGTCTAATGAGCAAATCTAGCTGGACGTGTCTAATGAGCAAATCTAGCTTACGAGGCACAATTATTATATAAAATATAAAGATGCATGGACCTAACTTATGCATATGTTTTTTCTTTGAAAAAGTATTCATATATTACTATAATAGAGAAGTTTGCATATCCACGTCTATTTCTATTTTATATTTAAGTGTATTTTGAGGTAATATCTAAATACAATAAATAATATAATATTTTGTGAAGTTTGTATTTGTTTTTCTATTTCTTTATTTTTTATATACATATTCTAATATATTTAGTCATTGTTTATTCATTCACACAAATACTTCTGTAAACTCGTTTTATTTATCTATTTATAACACTTCTAAAGCACTTACCTTTATTTAGTTGTTTGCTACTTTAATCTGACCACTACTTTATTCTAGAATAAGTATGCAATATAAAATAATAAACCTATCTCTTTTAAATTTAAAACTTAAGATTTAAATTTGGTTAGCTAATCCTCTTCACCCCTCTATCTTGAGTCAATTAAACTTTGTTGAAAATAAAAGTATTGAGTTTCTTTAAATACCAAGATGATAAGATCTAAATAATGATGTATAGTACATTCATTCTAATCATCCCACAATCAAGTGTTCAACTAATAATATCACTTATAGTTTTGGACTCATATAGCTTTGAGTCTTGTCAAATAGAGAAATGTCCTCCATAGCTTCACTTTTTGTTGACTAGAGGGATGTCCTTTGTAGCTTTACTTTCTAGTTTGTAGAGGGTTGTCCTTTGTATTAATTTGTTTTCCATCCCTTGTTGCTTTGTTTTTCCTTGTATTCTCAATTATATTTCCACATAATGCACTATATTTAAAATAAAATAAAATAAGTACCACTATAAAATAATTGCACCTATATAAAGAGAAAATTTATCTTATGACACATCATTATCATGTTGAGATACACCCATCTACCTTATGTTTGCTTTTTCTTCAAAAGGATATTTATATATGATTGTAATAGAGAAATTTGCATATCCACATCATTTTTATTTTAGATTTGAGTGTTTTTTGAGGAAATATATAAATATAATAAACAATATAATATTTTGTTAAATTGAGCTTGTTTTTTATTTTATTTTGGGAAAAGGTGAAAAGCTTGAACAATTATATTAATATAAAGTGAAAATACATAGGGATATGTTGATGCCATCAGAGATTACATATTGAAGCTCACAAGGGGGTCAAAACCAAACAACTCGTCCCATGAAAATGTGCAAAAAAGTAGAGAAGCCAAACTAGGACCTAGGCCAAATAATAAAAGTAATTGTGACACCAAAATAAATGATTGAACATTGGATTGGGTAGACCCAACACTCATATAACATCAGGGGAGGCATCAAAATCTAGAATCCATTGTAAATCAATTGGTCATTCCAAGTTGTTAACTTACTTGAGAAAAAACACAACCCATGCGTGTTGTAGCTCTATGCTGCACCAATGGGACCATGTAGAAGTAGCCAAGGAAGGGAAGCCATTCAACACTACTAGATGGCATGTGCCCATACTATGGAGGCCAATGCTACGAGATGCCAAAACCAAGCCTTATCGAAGCAAGGGCTTTATTTAAATCTTGAAGATTTTGTGTTTTGAACAAAATGGAGGGCAATTCCTTTACCATTTCCATAGACTCACCAAGGTCGGGCAAGGAGGCCACAAATCGTGAAGTGATATTTGTATTCACCCTATAATGAGCTTGTTTTTTATTTCTTTATTCATTTCCACACATGTTCTAATATATTTAGTCATATATCATCCATTCACACAACACTTCTATAAATTCACTATATCAATCTATTTATTATAATTTTCATGCACTTACCTTCGTTTAATTGTTTTCTACTTTTTAAATTGGATCAAAATTTTTATATTAAATGAAGCAACGCAAGAAACAACAAATTACAAAGGCAGATATTCATTAATAAACATATTCCTATTGTTGAGACAACCAAAATAATAAAATAGAAATGTATTTGTTATAAAAACTAGTATAGTTGTTACAAAGATGTAAATGATATTGAGACATTCATCAATAAAAATAGATAACAACACCCAAAATAGCTGTTATAAACACCTCAAAAAGCTAAAATAAATTACAACAAAAGGCAATATGGTGAGCTGTAGATTTTTGGCTCTAGGACTTCTCTAGCTCTTCTAGGGTTTTTCACCTAAAAGGATAGAGTTAGGCCAAAAATGCTATAGGGTTCATTCAAATTATGTTATGTGGAATATCGTCTAGGCTAAATGAAGTAATCTAAATGCAGATGAATGATTTAAATGAATGAATATGAATGCAAAACTAAAATTTATGCTATGTTTCAAAACACACTATGATATGCAAACAATGAATTAAAAGATGAAAAAATGTAGAACAGAAAGAAATGAGATGAAATAGAGTGCACTTGGACAATGTTTGATGAATCTGGAATGTTGTGAATACTAATTGGAATTACTGAAATTTCACAGTGGGACTCATTCACCCAGGGTGGCAAATTAGTCTTGCTATTGGTGAAAAAGTATTAGAAACTAGTTTCTGATTGTCAGGATCTAGAATCTGACAAAATTCAAATTTTCAGTCCTAAGGTGGGAGTCATTCACCACTGGTGGTGAATTAATCCTCTCCCAAAATTTTGAAAAATTAGGAAACAACTCTGCAACACCAGATCTGGAAATCTCTGATTCTCAGGTTATCGAAGTCAATTCTGCAGGAAACAAACAAAAAACCTTCTCCAAGCTTGAAATATGAATGAGTTGACTTGAAGCACCTACTTGACTTGTTCTCCACTTTTTAACACCAAAAAGCTTCATAAATCTACACACAAAGGTCTGCAAACACACATGCAATAGGGGAAAAATGGTTGAGGCACTACTGAATTTGATTCCATTTTTTGATGATCATTCGTCGATCATTCGACAAACATTTGTCAGAAAATTGACGAATTGACAAAAAAATTCGTCGCTATTTTTTCATCAAAATTCTGACAACAAATTAAACATCGAAATAATGGCACAGATTCGTCGGTCATTGGCATCATAAAATGACTCGGATGTTCGTCGAAAGATCGATGAAAACTTCATGTATCCATCGACGAATTACAACCAAAATGCAATTGCAATAGCTCTTCTGAAGTGTTGAAACAACACCACAAGTTTGTAGCCATTTCGATGAAATGGGCAAGGAGTTACGACAAAGTCTTCGTCCCAACTAAGCAACTTCGTCAGACCTTTTCTGTGATTCATGGGTGGCCTTCATCGAAATTGTGACGAAATGGGCAAGGAGTTACGATGAAGCCTTCGTCACAGCTAAGCAACTTTGTCGGACCTTTTATGTGATTCATCAGTGGCCTTCGCTGAAATTGCGATGAAATGGGCAAGGAGTTACGATGAAGCCTTTGTTGCAGCTAAGCAACTTTGTTGGACCTCTTTTGTGATTCATCGGTGGCCTTCATTAAAATTGTGACAAAATGGGCAAGAAGTTATGATGAAGCCTTCGTCATAGCTATAGCAACTTCGTCAGACCTTTTCAGTGATTCGTCTATGGGTTTTGTCAAAATTGCGATGAAACAATGCAATTTTTTTTTAAAAAATATTCGTTGAAATGTACCATCACGGAGACTCTTGGCAATGACTATTGAAGCCAACCCATCAGTGAGAGATCAATCATTGACACAGGATAGAAAAATCACTCTGATAGTCCATGTCTTGCTGATGACTTCTATTGGAAAGACAGATCTAATGTCACATCGATCTGACCTCTTTATGAGGTTTGAACACTGCTAGTTATCAGTAAGACATTCTGAGGGTCTCACCAATTAAACAAGTGTCTAAGAGCAAGTAAACAAATGGAACCTATTAATTTTCTTATTTTGGGGTTCTTTAAATCATAGAATAGATACCATCTTCTTGTGTATAATGTACTTATATTTAGATGTGAATTCTAGACCAATTGTCATTGCACATTCCATTTTACTTGCATAGAGTATTCTATAAGCAATATATTGATAATTCCAAATGATTTATGGTGTTGTACAACTCTACCTGTCATCACAGTTCTGTTGTTGCCCCCGAGAGAATCTTGCAAAGACAAGTTTACAATACCAAGTCAAATAATATGAAAAGAATTACTTCTATATAGATTAAATGATTATTTTCAAAATGGCAATTGTCTAATTACAACAACAATTCCATGAAAGGTTATCCATGCTTCATAAGAGATGAATGATCATACATATAGACTGCAAGATGCATAGAAAAAGCATTACACTTGAGAACAACCAAGGGCTAACAAGGGAAGGAGTTAAGAAATGTCTGGATTGAAGAGAAAATGCTAAGCTATGTCAAGAGAACAAAGCTTGTAGAACATATTCTTGACCTAATCAAGCTCTTGAACAACTTAAACAAAATTAAAATACTAACACATACATGAGACATGTAATGAACTTTCAATATTTGCTATCTTTTTCATTAATGCAGAGGTAGGTAAAGGAGAAATAATTATAATTGTAACACTATTCATAGTCCAGTAAATTATGTTCATAATTTGTCTTCAATAGACTTCAATTCTATCATTATACTGCCCATCTAATACCATATTTTAATTCAGGGTTCAACTATCTCAGATATCTAAAGAAGCACCTTTAATTAACCATTTTAAGTATTATAAAATAAGGTAAGACTTTTAGTTGAGAAAGATTGGATACACTTGTAGGATTAAGGTTCTCGCAATCATCAGGATTTATTGGCACATAGACACAACCTACAACATATGAAGTAATGGATGACTACAAGTTAGTGAAATGGTCCTTAATAAGTGAGTGGTTTGCAAATTGATTGGTAGAAAATAAGGTTACAAACAGATCTACATGAAAAATTATGAGGACAATCTACTGTAATCATCAAAATAGATGAAAAGTGCAAAGGAAAGAGCTGAGCTACATCTCTAGAGCCTAAAAACACACATGCAAGAAACATAAAAAAAAGAACAAACCAGTTTTGGATGAATACAAAATGGTGCCTTCAGCAAGTGATTCATATGCTTTCACACCTGACATAGGACATAATATTTTAGTCTTCCTCTATGAAATTAACTACTTACAGAATAAACCCAGAAACCAATATTATATACCTCCATGTCTAGCCGAGGAAGGCATATAAGAAAAAAATCTCTAATGCAAGCCAAAAATATCAATGTGTGTGTAGGTTTGTATTACTCAAAATATCATTTCACTGCCTAAGGAAAAATACCAAAGTGATGTTTTAAATTTCAATCTTCACATAGGCTCCCTTATTGCTACACATGCATATACAAGCATTATTTGAGCTCTAAACTATTCAAATATTAGGGATTTAATTAGCTATAAGATGGAAAGTTGTTTAGACATAATCCATCATCTTTTACATATCTTTATTCACTCCCAATGCTTCAAATAAATTTGTGTAAATGAGACATAAATGTGAATTTTTTATGAAAATTATTAAAATGAGGTGGGAGAGAGCAAAGGGTAGGGGGCAAGAGAATGGTTGAATGTATAGAAAAGTATAACATTTTCATCATTATAACAATGAAATGAATCTTAATTTTGAAGTATTAATATCATTTACAACATTTATGATCAAGAATGAATGTAAGTAGAGCAACTTTTGCATACCTGCAGATGGTACAAAATTTCATGGTTAAGTGGAAGCCTCCCATCAACAACAAGATCCAAATATCTGTGTATCTATCTCAATCGAGCCTCTAAACCCTTCAAAGCTGTCAATTTTTCCACTAACCTATTATGCACAAAAGTCAAATTTTTAGAGTTATGTCCACTAAAAACAAAAGAAACAAGAGCTTTGAAACCAAATCCACACACAACACAATGATATTCATACAAAGCCATACAAACAAACTAAACTCAGAACATTGGAATGGAAACAACTTCAAATTATGATGCAGAGCATGGATTCATGGTATAAAGAATCATTTTTCTACCACCATAGTGAAAAGTTAGCACTTTCTTTTCATCTTTTGCATATTGGTTTGATGCTTCAAACGATGCATTTCTTATATTGAAAAGTGCATTACCTTATTGAGCTTCTCTTTGTTTCAAGAATAGTTTAATATTCTCTACTTAACAGGGTCAACCACGTGACGGTGGAAGCTCATTTCCCCCCCCTCCCCTCACATCACTCTCAATTCCCCATACCCAATCATATAACATTAATAATTCATTTATCCATTAATAACATATAACATTCATTCATTAACTTATAAAATTCATTAATTAACATATTCACATTCATTCATTAACATATAATATTCATTCTTTTAGTTTCTACATATTATCAAAAATATGGTTGTCATGATATGATTACAATCACTTGTTTTTTGTTTCTTTTTTAAAGCTAAAAAAAATCTGAAGTGGAGTATCGTTTTCTAAATCATATGTCCCTCCTTTAGTTGTTATGCCTTCTACTCATGATCTTAATGTATGCCTAGTTATCTGCTCATCAAGTGGATGCCGCTGCAAGGGGGGGTCTGCTGTAATAACAAAGAAATGCTAAACTGATATGTTTTATTATTATTGTTACAAGTATTTCATTAATTAAAATAACATTAGAGTGGTTCTTTTTACCTGATGGGTCCACATCTTATTCTTGTACTTTTGTTATAGACTCATGCTCAACATGTTGAACACCCTCTAAATCTTGATCTGTAGTTGAAACACGAAAAGGTTATATTAATTAATACACCAATTGAAATTAAATATGTTTAAGAGAACATGAGAGTGGTCCTCTTTACCTGATGGGGCCACATCATGTTCCTGATCTTCTCCAGCCCGATCATGCTCAACATGTTGATCACACTCTACATGCTCTAAAGTTGAAACACAAAAGGTTACATTGATTAATACACCAATTGCAATTAAATGTGTTTAAAAGAACTTTAGAGTGGTCCTCTTTACCTGATGAGGCCACATCATGTTCCTAATCTTCTCTAGCCTGATCATGCTCAACATGTTGATCACACTCTACATGCTCTAAAGTACCAGGATGCACACCATGACCTTCATCTGTAGGTTGTGCTCCGCCCTCACTAGGCTGCATTCCAATTTCATGTGCAATATTATCATTGCTTGAATGTTTAAAACAAATAGGCATGTTATTACTTTATGGTGGAAATTAATATTGAATAGATTGCACAAGTATTCAATTTTAAATAAACTTTATTGAGTTTATTTACCTGTGTGTCAGATGCAGTGGAAGATTGTGTTTTCTCAATCAAGACTCTTAAGCGTTTAGCCACGAATCCATAGCCTTGCTGGAAGGAAATCTTCAGGTCATCTTCTGTGGGAACTTTGTTGAATTAAGAGCCCTACATTTTTGCATAAGATCATGAATTTTGGTTTCTATGGTGTGACAAACTAAAATTGTTTTCAATTTATTATTTGGATACAATATTTCATTTATTGATACTCATATAATTCATGCTTACTAATTTCATATAACCACCGTGAGCCAAGTTTAGATGTCTGTTTTCTAGTCTTGCCTTCAAGGTATCTAATGTCACCATGAAAAAGTTTGAACACGCTAGATTATGTAAAATAAAGAGACCGTGATATAATTACATTGTTGATAGCATCACATAACTCCTTCCTTTGGCCTCTGCAGGTTCTTTTCTTTTCTTTTCAAATTCTCCTTTCCATCCTGACACCGCCCACTCAATCATGGGGATGCTCCTACTTTGGTTCTTCTAAATGTGACCTACTGGTCCCTCACATACTTTTAGATAGGTACCAACTCTCTTAAGGACTTGGTTCGTTGAATGTTTTATCACCTAATAGCTAATAACTAAACGGGTTAATGAGCTCATCTTTTAAATCTTGATTTTGGGCATTCCACCGCGTACGTATGGTGGGCCTGAAGAGCTCCAATGTAATATCACTTAGATGTTTATAAAAAACATCATTTCCTACAAAATGATCATGGGATCAATAGTCCAAAAAGAGCGATCAATAAGTAAATTTCAATTGGATTATATAGAATACACTAAACATTTTAGCACTGACCTTCTATCTTTATGGGAATAAAACCCACGATCACCACAAATATAATCGACAATGTTTCCGTACTAGTAATATAGGAAGATCCAGGAAATGCTGCTAAAATATCACCAGTACTAGTGGCCTCTGCATCTCCAGGTACATGTCCTGACACATGTTTTGGCATGTGTTCACTGCTAGAGGGTGCACTAATAGATGCCTACATGTTATGTGTTACCAACATTTCAGATGACAATATAGGCACAGATGATGGGGTCAGATGATGTGATGTATGTGCAGAAAGATTAGGATGGACACTTGTACCAACCCCTACTCCTTGGGCAACACTTGCAGTACCTTGATCATGGCCAGGAACATCATGAGGATGCAAAAAATCCTGTAAAAACAACACATATTTTAGTTCATGACATAAAATAGTATAAAATATAAAACTATGAATGAACTTATGCTATAATTAAAGACCTCATGATAGCTTACTTGTAAGTTTTGTGATCTCTTAGTCAATATTTTAACCCTCTCTCTTATCTCATCTATTTGACGCACTATGAATAACTTAAGGATTTCTTCATTGCATTTTTTGGGGTCTTCCTTATCATATCGAGAGGGTTTGTTGAATAAGCGATGTCATCATCACATAATATTGACTACACCTCCCTATGGATTCTCTCGTCTACTACTGGTGTCTTTCCCCGATCAGTCGACTACTATAAGAATATTAAAAATATTATCGAAATTAACCCAATAAAATTATCAAAACAACATAATAATAAATTTTTTTGCTTGTATCTAATTTGTACAATTACAATGAGGTAAACCTGTCGAGTAGAAGCGCCTAAAGATAAAGAATGATCTATGCTTGGGGTTGGAGCCTTCTCCGTACGATCAATGTCCCGCTGTGACAAAAATTAAATATAAAAAAAAATTACCGAAATGAAACCAATAGACTTATGAAAAAAATATAAGAATAAAATGGAATATTGGAGTCATTAATTGGAGGTTGGGTAAAATGGTACATAGTACATACCACCCCTATAGTAACTATGTTTGTAACTAAGTGATTCAAATTGTAATTGATTCTGCAACTCTTCCCCTGCAATTATTGATTTTATCACACATACGAATACACGGTTTCCTTTGCGTGCCTCGAATATGCAATTGGGTTGCTTATTTGTTGACCTAGGTTGTGTACTGTTTATAAACCCTGCAATATTCCTTGATGCTTTTGGCCTTCCGTCAATGTAAATAGCCACTCCTTTATTTTGATCCTTATCTTTTAGTTGTATATAATTTGCTGATAGTGCATACCTACGCATACTTCATGTATATCGAGCTAGTGCATCCAATCTTTGTAACTGTAATAGGGTCCGACATACTCCATCAATTCAATAACTTTTTCATAATAGACCTTTATGTTGTCCATGCAAAATAGGTCCAAACCATGTAATGACGATGGTGCTATGTGATATATCCTCTCGTTGACACAAAAATTAGTGTTTATTGGATGAAGTTCCTTAGGTACCCATTGTTTCCATAGATGTTTGTACCTTAAGGGAACCTCGATGTCACCTATGCTCTCATCATCATAAGAACATGACCCCCCTCCAGCAAGAAAAAATTCCATGCGTTTATAGAATTTTCTTCTAATATTTTGACCTCTAGTTGATCTCCCTCTTTTAGACATATTACATGTCTTGCTTTCCTCTTCTCTTCTTGAATTTCCCTCGCTCGAGGAAGACAGATCTAAAAAATACCTATTTTGTGGTACCTGCACTCATAAGGATGTTGGATGAAGTTCTTTCATGGTGATGTGATCCTAAGGTGACATTATGATTAATCTATCATTTCATAATGAGAATTTCACAGGTTATAAGGTAATCAAGTCTTGATAGATTGCAAGTTATTGTTACTACTGTCCAAATGTGTCCATCACAAATCAAATCTACTTAACGTTTTAACTCACAAACTTTGTAAAAAGTGTTAAATGTGACTATGGTCCACCAGTTACACAACCAAGGCCTCAAATGTATTCTCTAATTGTAATCAAAGGACTTTTTCTCTTCATTCAAGAAAATAAACCTAAAGGGAAACACCACCAAGTGGTTTATTGGACACCTACATGACTAAAAATAGTAAAAAATTTACATTTAATTTCCATATGTCTAAGTGCTTAATGGGGAGGGAGTGTGTACTAGGCCTGGTTAAGTCATCATAAGTTTATGCTTTGACAATAATTTTTTTTAAGTAATCTTAAATCTTCCTATGTTTTAAGGTAGGATGATTGATGAAAGATCCCAAAGAGGCTTTCTCCATGGTATCTAGGTACACATAGTAGCAGTCTTCTCTTATACGGTTGGAAATGATTTAAAGAACTTTGCTAGGAATTATTAATTTAACCTAAGGTTTTCTCATAATGCCATCATTGGAAAAGTATGATCAAATTCTTCTATGATGAAGAATTGGTCTATGTGCCTCTAGTAATCACTATAAATGTTTGTAAGGATAAAATGACTAATTGCATCAGGTAGAAGAGAATCAACTTTGAGTTCTTCAAAGATTATATGAACCTCTATTCATGATTTTTAAGGGTTTGGTGTGGAGGAGGTTATCACTACCAAGAAGGTAGGAGACCTTTCCTTATATTCTTTTATAATTTTCATTATTCTTATTTATTTTACACTTACATTTACAAATAAACATACATATGCATTTACTGTTTTCATTTATTTCTCATGTAGTTTAATAGTTTGATTGATTTCATATTATATGTGTTGAAGACTTTATAATTTCAATTATATTAATTTATGGATATGTTGTATCTATAACGCTACAAAATCATATGCTCTTTGCATTTACACTTGCATTTAGAAATACACATTTATATACATAGATATAGATTTCTTTAATGATATGTTGCATTTATTATTCTAGGAGAGCATCTAGTAATTGCATTTAATACATTTACATTTAAAAATACATATACATACATACATACATACATATATATATATATGTGTGTGTGTGTGTGTGTGTGTATGTATATCATTTATATTCAGTTTTCAGAAACAACCCATTAGGTCTGCACATGGATAAAAATTCATAAAATCAGATCTCCCATACAAATTTTGTTGAAACCTAGGCTTGAACCTCTCATTTCACATGCTTTTCTTGACAAAACTATTGAGGACAACAACTATACCTTCTTTATTTCTCATCCTACGCCCTATTCATGCATCCTACAATTACAACAGTATCCATGGGGCTTCTTACACAAGCTACAGTAATCACAAAAAGTGTAAGAGCCCCTTTATATCATGTATGGACTACAAAACCCTAAAAAACAAGGTAACTCAGATTATGATTTGTTGGTGAGCTGTATGGAAAAAATCATTAGCACCAACTCATTCTTGGAGTCTTTTGAAAGAGAAGCAAATTATGTGGCAGTTAAGTACAAACCTTATAGTTTCAAGGTGAATGAGGTGATCAATTTTGATTGGCCATCTGATGAAGAGTACTAGTTCAATAGGTAAATTTATATTTAACTGAGGAAGAGTGAAAAGGAGTAGGCTGATAATGGTTAAAAATTAGTTGTTGCAGTTACAACAAATTCCAGTTTTGTTTTTTGGTGACAGTCTAGGCGCGAAATTCTTAAATTTTTTTTGTTGCTGCATCAACCATTCTCAATGGGCACGATGAACAAGAAGATTCTTTGGGGAGATTATTGTTGTAACAAATTTTTGGAATATCACAAGGCGGTCCAATTGGCTGGTGACACATGTACTTT
>VDFB02305318.1:0-18635 GCA_007258455.2 Sequoia sempervirens | reverse complement strand
TTGAGACCAATCAATAAGGTTGGGGTGAACAAGGGGTGGGTTGATGACTGGTTCAAGATTAAGGATATAGGTGATGTCATCTCTGGTGATTGTAGAATTGGAATCTGTCAAGTTTCCCTCTAAAGTGTCTAAATCAGAATTTATCCTAGCAAGCGAAGAATCGTCTACTAATGTGACATGTGGGTTCCAATCTTCTAATCTAACACATGACTCGTCAGTTACATCAGGTTGAGAACTATAAGCATGGACAGCGTCCATATCCAAGTCAACTGTTGCATCTGAGAGTGAATCCCATTCAAACTCATGAGAGTCTATTTCTGAATTATTGTTGGAGCCTCGTGATGTAGAAGCCTCAAGATTTGGAAGAGGCTCCTCTCCTCTAGCAATTTGCTCAATCACAAAATTATATGAATTATCACCATCCATTGTAGCTGGGATGGAGACACTATCCATAGTCAATCTTGCATTCATACAGTCACTATCTATTGCAAATGAGATAGGAGGACTATCTTCCCAAAGGAGATTTGTTGAAGGTATCCAATCATCTGTTATGTCTTGTTGATTGGTCAAATCTGGTACATATTATGTGTCATCTTTACTATCCCGCCTATCAGAAATGGGGACAGTGCATTTATTGTTGTTCATAAAGCCTAGGCCAACCGGTTTCTTAGACTTACGTGCAAAAAGATCATGATTGAGTGGTTCGGCTCTAGCATCTAACTTGTGACTAAGAGGGCCATATCCTGGATAACCCATCTTCTTGACAAAAGTATATCCTCTCCCATGGGACTTAGGAGAGGGGGAGAAATTTTCATTGTGCTGGTATTTCTCCTCTTTGTATATCCAATCTCGAACAACTACTTCCTCTTTTTCATCTTGTTAGTCTTGAGGATTCAACAAACTTGTCAAATATTGTCATTCTTTGAAGATGATGAACTTATCTCTGTGAAGGCTTTCCACATATGTCCCTAGGGGAAGCGGGCATCTTTGCAAAGGAGTCAGAGTTGATACCCCATGCCCAAGGTCTCTTGACTTTGTTTGTTTTGGCCGGTCTGCTAAAGTTGTTTCATAATCCTCTGCTGCTTTCGGTTAAAAGAGGGACATGAACTGATAGCTGAGATTGAGTTAATTGATAAGGTGTTATCCCACGGTATACTAAATTTTGATGGAACTTAACACACTGGTGGTAGGTAGACGGCACTGCCTGCATATCATGAATCCATGGTCTACCCAGTAAAATGTTGTATGCAAGGGGTCCAGTATCAACAATTTGAAACAAGATATCTTTCTCAACTGGGCCAATCCTGACAGGAAGGACAACCAATCCCTTAGAACTTCGTTCTGCCTCATCATAGGCCTTTATGGTGATCTTCTTTCTAGTGTCGATCACTTGCTCTGAATAGCCCAAAGTGTTTAACAAATTCAAAGTACAGATATTTAACCCAGCACCCCCATCAATCAACACGCGCCTGACACGGGTTTTATGAATCATGACTTCAATGTGAAGGGAAAGATTGTGTGGATGGCTTAGGGATTTGTCATCATCTTGAAGAAAGGTAATGTATGGGCTAGTAATGTGATTCACCATGCCTTGGAATTGGTCTATATCAATGTTGTTGGGGACATTTGTTGTGTGCAAAGCGTCCTCAAGGATCTGCTTATGTCTAGGGGACAACTCTAGAAGCTCTAAGATTGAGATCTGTGCTGGAGTTTTCTATAACTGATCTACAAGATTGTAGTTTGGTTTGAGAGCAGTGGAGGACTTTATAGTGACATTCTTGGATGCCACTTGCTTGGATTTGTTGGATGGACCCTGAACTGACCCTCGAGAATAATAGGGGCTTGACTCACAGTACTTGACATTAAAGGGCTTAGAGGAGGCCAACTAGAATGAGGGACCTCTCGGCACCCTGTGGGTTGGTTGTCAAAAATATAGGGGAGAGTCATAACCATCTTGGTCTTTGCTCCTTATCATATTAACACTTGGCTCCACAACTTCAAGCATGTTTATCACATTTTACGCGTTGTATAGGTGTGTGATTATGACTTTACCATTAAATGATTTAGAGGTTTCCCCCTTTTCGTAATTAGGCAAAGGTTCCTTAAAAACCTTATGATCAGCATTGGTATTTAGGCCATCAACTTGAAGCTTTCCACTTTCTATAAAATCTTGGACGATATGTTTTAATTTCCAACAGTTTTCAACAGTATGGCCGGGGCCATTATGAAATTTACAGAATGCCTTGTCATCCCACCAATGTGGCTTAGGATCTGGAATGTGAAATTTTGCAGGATCTTGAGGATGTGCCAAGTTGTTAGCAATGAGAGTTTTGAGAATATCCTCATATGAGTCACCAATTTGGTAAATTGCCGCTTCTGGTTTTTGGGCCTCTCCTGATATCTTGGTTTACTTTCTTGTTGTGGAGGTGCATTAAGCTTCATTGCTTGCACAGCCTTAGTCAAATTAAGAACACTTTGATCTCTTGATTGGGAAGAATCCACAACTCCATCATTGACAACTTGTTTGTTTTGTTCCAATTGTTGTTCTTCCCTTTATCCTTATTGTTGTGTTGACCATTGTTGGTATTATTGTTATGTCTGGTCAAAATGCCTTGTTCTTTTAGCACATCCTCAATGCGGCATGCAGTTTCAATCATGGTATCAAAGGAAGTGAAGACTATCTTTTTGATCTCATGTCTCATTTCAGGCACCAAATTACTAACAAGTATGTCAATCTTTTCATCCTCATGGATCGTCCTAGGATACCGAGAGCATTGTCTCCTCCACCTTTGCAAGAAGGTAACAAAGGGTTCCCCTTGATTTTGTTTCAGTTGCATAGGTCCAACATAGTAACGGTCTTGACAGTTATATGCAGTGTTGAGCGAATCTATGAACAAGTTCTCTAAAAGTCTTGTGGGAGGTGATATTGGTAAACCATTCCATTGCTTGTCCTTTAAGACTCCTGAGGGAACAACACTCATCAAATAGGAGTCATCGATGGAATTCAAAGCTCATAGTATAGAACTGATGCACATGGTCGTGTGGATCGCCACTGCCGTCATATTTATCGTATTGTGGGAATTCCACCCTCTTTGGAAAATCTTTCATACTCACACTCTTGCCGAATGGATTAGGACAAATTGAGTCTAGTGAGAATGAGCTCTTAGGTTGCATCATTTTCTCCATCATTTGCTTCATTTGGCGGATTTCTTCCTCTTGAGAGGGATTTTGCTTTTGTATTTTGTTGTCCACATCAAAATTATAAGGGACTCTGGCACCCTTGTTGATTAGACTTTCCAAGAACTTATCTTTGTTTTGTTCCAAATACCTCTCCACATACTGTTGGAAGATAGGCTCTTGTTGTATTAGCATGAAGTCTTGAGTATCAAAATCATAATGTGAGCTACCACCTCCAGGTTGGGAACCGGGATGTACATGTTGGGAGTGTGGTCTTGAATTTACAGGAGGAGTTTGCCTCCTATAGTGGAGGCATCTTGGGAGGCCCTTCTTCCTCACAGGACTAGGAGATCTAGAGAGTTGACGCCTTCTGCTGGCGAGGTGGTGGAGGGTGGAGGAGAGGAGTATGTCCACTGTGCACCCTTGTATTGCCAGTGTTTGTTGGTGAGGAATTTGGGCTAGCTCTTTGCTCCTCTTGAGCAAGTTTCCTTTGTACTTCCAATAAAGCTTGGCTCTCTTCCTCAAGTTGTCTAAACTTTTCTTGCTTTGCAGCTTGTTCATCTAGAAAGGCTTTCTTTTCGCGTTCAATTCTTCTAAGCCTATCACTTGTGAACATTGAGGTATGTTGAAGTGGTGAGCTTGGTCTAGATTGTTTGAACAAGTCATTGGTATACGTTGTATTGACATGAGCATCACGAGGTTCATTGTCTTGGTCTTCATATTGTGACCATTTTTCTTGTTGAGCTCGTCTCTTATACCTTTCATCCCGTTGATGGGCATCCAAATATCTTGTATTAATGAGGGGTGAACCAGGTTGATCATCATGAGAAGAATTTCCAAATATCATGTTGTTTTTGTGTTGTTCATAGATATCATCAAGATTTTGATCCATGGCTTCCCTCTCCCACCGAGTGACAATATAACTCATATCCATACCTGAGTGGGAAGGTGTTGAGGGGGTACTCAAGTCACTAAAATGGCTCTTTGGGTCAAAATAGGTTTCAGAATGACTCCTAGGTGACTGGTCAAATATTGGTTCCTTTTCCTTTCTCTTTTGACGAGTCTGAACTAGGGGTAGTTGGTTAAAGACTATCTGAGGTCGCTTTCCTTGGCTCACTTGATATCTTGTTGTGACTGACATGAAAGGGAGAGTTCAAGTAAATAGACAATTCTAAGAAACGTCAATACCAGACTAGGATAGTAAAAGTTTTCTCTTGTCCAAGAGAGATGGTGAAATAGAACTATTGCAAATAGGTGTAAACCAACACTGCCACAGAGGTGCTCAATTCTTGGGTGAACACCCTAGCACATATGGATCAGGAGGATGACTTACACAAAGTGTACTGAGTTTGAATTGTATGAAAATGGGTGGACAAGGAGACTACTAGCACTCTCCAAGTGTGTTATCAAAGAGTCTAAGAATTTATCTATTTGACAGGAACAATTCCTAATTTGCCAATCTCAAGCAAAATCGCTTATGAGATCAAGGATCACTAATTCAAAAGGTCAAGGACACATAAACCCTAAATACAGAACAAGTCTCTAAAACTGGGACAAGTCACCTAATCGAAGAACTCAGTATTTCAGTTTGTTGTTTATTTTCAAAGATCAAACAAGTATATCCACAGATTTTGATCAAGCACATAGGTTTCAATCAGACAAGTTGTGATACAAAAAGTAGTCGATAACAGATCTATCAAGGACAAAGCAACTTGATAGTATCGGGGGAGTCTTGTTTGAAGATGTGTGGACAATGTTTAAGACTAAAAAAAAAACACATAGCTATCCCTACCAAAGAAAATGGTGAGAAGCCAAAACCTTTGCCCCATTGCTTATGCACATACGTGCACCTCACATAGTTGTGTCACCCCCTAGAGGGCGCCCGTGTTTTTGGTGTTTCCAAGGACGCGATGCGTTCATACCCGCCTTAGCGAGGGCGGTGTCGCCAATTGCCTCAAAGCGTCCGGTGTATGCCTATGATGGGAATGCATTAGCCCATGATCAACATGCGAACTTCCCCTCCTTGCATAAGATTATGACTCGCTGGGAGGCAAGGGTAGGCAACTAACTAAGGGTTTTGCTTGGCTTCCGCGTTCTAATAACCTTGATTGCCTGTCCGCGAGCTTGGGCCTCGCCGGTACACCGTTAACACAATCACACACCCATAAGCGGGGCTTTCGGTGGCGCCCTTTCAGTCTGTAAGCGAGCTTTTCCATGATGATGGTCAAGTCATGGAAAGAGAAGTTACCTATGGTCTTGGAGGTCTTTGGAGCTCCTTAAAGGCGTTCTTTAATATAGTGAGGTGGGGCTCTGGAGTGTGTGTACTCACTTGGAGTGCGTTCCCGAGGTTCAACTTCCGGCAGGCCCTCTAAAGGTGACCCTGGACATGGCTCGGATTCGGGTTTCTGATTTTCTGATTCTCCCAAAAGGAGAAGAGCATACTTCTCTAGCCCGTCTCTTTACCCAAACACGCTAAACAACCTTAATCACCGAGCTAGTTTCACTTCACCAAATCCACACGCTTTTGGGTTTCTGATTCTCTCAATAAGAGAAGAGCATAATCCCCTGACGAGTGAAAGTGCTAAAGATTCACTACCTTGCTCCGCTCCCTAAGAGTTCGTCATATTAGTAAGATCATAAGGAGTCTGGATTTGTCCATGGTCATCACCTCCATGTAACAAAGAGTCAAATTCCCTACTCACTATCGAAACTCCTAAGAATTTTAACGAAGCCCTAATTAGACTATGTGAATTGAAAAACAAGAAAACAAACACAATTTTTATTTTTTTTAAATAAAATCTTTGACAAGCGTAAGTGTTTGTTTTCAAGTCTTTGTCATGCGTCCTGCAATCAAACCGTTAGTGTGTTTCAAGTTCTCTGACTGGCGTCCTGCAGAAACTGTTATGCTCTGGAAAAAAAATTTAAAAGAACTAGAATTAAAAAATCTAATTTAATCTAGTCAAAATTTAATCTAAAAGGAATTAGTTAACAAAACTAAAATTAAACTAAATTAATCTATTACTAAACTAAAAATTTAAAACAAAACTAATCTAAATTAATAAAATTAAAAAAATCTTATCTAAATTAAAAAAAATTCTAATCTAAATTAATAATTCTAATTTAAATTAATAAAGTTAAAAAATCTAAAGTAAAAAAATCTAATTTAAATTAACAAAGTTAAAGAATCTACTTTAAATTACAAAAATCTAATTTGAATTTTAGAAACTAAAAAAAGTATCTAATTTAAAAATCTAAATTAAAGTCTAAACCAAACTAACTAAAAATTAAACTAAATTAAGATTAAAAACTAAATTAAAATTAAAACTAAACTAAATTAAAAATTAAAAATTAAAAACTAAATTAAAACATGCATAAAAATCTTCAAATTTTATTTCTGAAAAATCTGTTTATAATGAGTAGATAAAAACAGAAACCCAGAAATGTTTTGAAGCAAAAAATAAAACCCAGAAATCGTTTTTTGATCCAGCAAACAGAAGATGAAAAAAATATTTTTTTTTAAACATTTAGCCAGGTGAAAAATGACGCGCGACGGTTTTTGTGCGGCTATTTTCTTCAGATCTGTGAAAGAAATCAAAAAACTGAAAGATACCCAGATCGGATTTTGACCCTGGCTACAAAACCTAGAAATCGTTTTTCCTGCAACTGAGTGGAAGCTGGATTAATGAATCAAAACTAAAAAAGAAATTAAAAACTAAACTAAGAAACTAAAAATTAAAAACTAAATTAAAAACTAAAAACTAAATTAAAAACGAAATTTAAAAACTAAATTAAAAACTAAATTAATTAAAACAAAAATTAAGCGATTGGTAAAATGTATAACTGAAAATATGTTATATACATTGTTGAGATCGCATACGGATACTCAATAATGAGTTCTTGCAAATCGATTCACAGCTCTCTATCCGAGAAAAGCAGGGATTGATATTGTGGCCCTCAGATTAACCCTGTTACCCCTGCAAATACAATCTCAGAACGAGAGATTCAAAGAGGAGAAGCAAGAATGCCAATCTCCATGAATCATGTTCTTGCAATGCAACAATGAAAACTAATCTAAATGGCTGTAAAATATAATAAACCAAACTAATTTATTGAAATGAAACTTAATCTACATGCAATGTCATAAATGAATTATTTTGCAAATTAATCTACTATGAAGATTAAGCTAAAATGTAATATTAAACTATATGCTCTAAAAATAAGATGCTTATATAATCAAACTAATGTAATCTCAAATGATAAAATTCAAAGTTGTAGCATAAGTCTGATGTAAAAATTCGTGATTCTTGAAATGAGAATGAGAGGGCTCATTTTATAGGCAAAAGTAGAATTGAAGGCAAATTCAGAAGCAATGTGGGATAAATAGAAAAATAGAAACAAATCTTGATTGGAATTCTTTTTTTAGTTTATTTCCTTTTAAGCCCGATTTGTTCCCTTTTCATCCACAGGGATATTCTTGAGAGGAGGATATTTCATTTTATTTTATTTTATTTAGATGATAATATCTCTTTTAATAAAATAAAAATAGATTATGTAAGGCTAGAAATGAATATTAATAAAATAAAATAAAATTATTTAATTAAAAATAGATTTAATTAAATAGCATCATTTTATTTAAGTAATATTAACTTCAATTAAATAACATTATTTTATTTATTAAAGGGATTTATTTCTTTTGATTAAATAAAATTAATGAAGCATTCAAACCTTAGGAAAAATTGAAACATTTGAAATAGTTATGAATTGATTAAGAAATTTGATTTGAAAATGCGACAATCATTAATTCAGAAAGTTGATGTTGACAAATTAAATAAATGGGGCCTAAAGTCTAGGTGACCATTTTAGGTTGCACTTTGCATGCCACATATCTACATCTAATTCATCCATCCATTACCTTCATCACTCAACAAAGTCATCGAATGTGAAGAGACATTGTAACACACCTCCCACCAATATACGGGGAGGTCTCACTTGGAGTAAAGTTTAACATTATTCCAACTACCACCATATTGCATGACACAGCTAGCACAATTACCTCCAAAAAGACCCTTCACAAGATAGCATGTTCACCACTACACCACAGGTTACCTTCCCTGCACTACCATAGGAAATCACTTGGACCATCACAGGATGGTGGGATCAGCACTGCACCATTGCAAGCTATCACACAGGCTTCCACGCGATGACAGTATGGCCCGTACTACCTCAAATCATCTTCAACCACCATTATGGGGTGGCAAGATAACCACCACTCTACCACCAGCACCTTCCATGGACCGCTACAGGGTGGCAGGTAACACTACTAGCCCACACAAGCAGATGAGGACCTCCGCGAGATGACAGGTAACACTGTCAACCCACTCCCATCTTAAGTGCACCTAGAGGTACTGCGGTAAATCCATGAATGAAACACTTTGGGAAATTTGAGTTTGATGGCAACTGAGCTAGGGTTTCAATAGTGAGTTTGAGGCACACATTCTCAACATTCTCCCACTTGATGAAGAACTCACCAAACCCCTTCCAATTCTTGAAGTCACTGAACATTCTAGGCCCCAAGGCCCATAGAACTAGCAAACCATTTGAGCTTATCCATGCTCACAAGCTTCATCAATGCATCAACAACATTTGCTAAAGTATCAACCTTTTCTAGAATAACATTTCCATCCTCCACTATTTCATGAACAAAGTGATATTGTATGCCAATATGTTTTATTTTGGCATGGAAAGTTGGATTTTTCACCAAACAAATGGCACTCTAACTGTCACATCAAATAACAATCTACCTTGCATTAAAACCAATATCAGAACACAATCTTTTAATCCAAATGGCTTCCTTACAAATGAGAGTTGCTTCCATGTACTTAGTCTCAGTAGTAGATAAAGTTATTATAGCTTTTCACTTGCTCATCCAGCTAACTGCACCACCAAACAACGTGAATACATATCCACTGGTGGATCTTCTACTGTTAATGTCCCCTGCCCAATCAGAATCCACATATCCATGAATGCTAATTGAACTTTGAGATCTAGTAGAGTAACTATGATAACACAAGGTGTACTCAGATGTACCCTCCAAATACCTATAAACTGACTAAGCACTCCTAGTACTTGGGAAATGTCTAGCATGGTATAAACCATTTCATACATCAAACTATCAACTGCACTTGCATAAGGCACCCTAGTCATGTCCTCCATCTCAATAGGATATTTAGGACTTCAATAGAAAGTTTCATTCCCTACAACACTGGAACTACTAATTGCTTGCAATCCATCATGTTAAATCTCTCTAGGATAAAATTTATATACTTGCTTTGAGTGAGCCAAAGTTTTCTATTTCCTTTATCCCTTCTGATTTCCATCCCCAAAATATACCTAGTTGAACCTAGATCTTTCACTTCAAAATGTGCTAACAAATGAGATTTTAATTCTGAAATCATACCCTTACTATTCCCAATGAACATGTCATCCACATACAGGGAAATAATAAGAAGTTGACCATTCTCATATTTAAAATAAACACAATGATTATACTTTGATCTCACAAACCCTAAAGACAACACATAGGTATCAAACTTCTAGTACCACATTCTAGGCGATTGCTTCAAACCATATAGAGATTTCTTTAACTTGCAAACCAAGTTTTCCTTACCTTTTTCAATGAAGTGCTTTGGATGGGACATATAAATCTCCTTCAAATCACCATGAAGAAACACTATCTTCACATCCATCTACTCGATTTCTAGGTCATATGCAGCTACAAGTGATGACAAGAATCGAATGGAAATCATATTTGCTACAGGAGAAAATATTTCTCCATAATCAATCCCCTCCACCTAGGAATATCCTTTCATGACCAACCTTGTTTTATGCTTCTTAACACTTCCATCCACACCAATCTTCTTCTTAAACACCCATTTACATCCAATAGGCTTTTGACCTTCAGGTAAAGGTACTAGATCCCACGTTTCATTCTTCTTCAATGATACTATTTCTTCATTCATGGATTCCAACTAGGAATTTGAATCAGACATACCCATAGCGTCTCTAACAGTCCTAGGCTCATTAGTGTTAGCAATCAAAGCAAAGGAACAACTAGAATCTAACATAGAATATCCAAACCTTTCAAATTGCCACTTCACATGCGTAAACCTTCTCATAGACTGATGTTGAGGTTTTTCTTCTTGATCAGAATTTTTAGAGTTGCTTGAGCTCTCCTCACTAACAGTTCCACTAGGAGTACGTAGTCCATCCTTATCTAGAGTAAAAGGAATTTCAACTACCTCCTTTTTTGCTTCTTCTACCTCTAGCTGCAAATCAACTATAGAAGGTTTCATCTCAGTGAATATAACACTCCTGCTATACAACACCTTCTCTATAATCGGGTTCCAAAGTTTGTACCCTTTCACACCAATTCCTTAACTGTTGAAGATACATTTCACTACCTTGTTCTCCAATTTTGATCTCTTTTCACTAGGTGCATAAGCAAATTCCTTATAACAAAAGACTCTAATGTGCCTCAAAGAGGGCTTCTTACTTCCATGCTTCCATAGGTGTCTTGTCCACAAGCGCTGAAGTGGGAGAATATTTAATTAAATAACATGTAGCTACAGCCTCAACCCAAAACTTTTGTTCTAGACCAACACTACTCAACATGCTTCTTTCCCTTTCCATTAATGTTTTATTCATCCTTTCTATAACTCCATTTTTCTATGGAGTGTAAGGACTAGTTTTATGCCTTTTAATTCTGTGGTCCTTGCAAAACTTATCAAATTTTGTAGAACAAAACTCACCATAATTATCCATCCTCAAACACTATTTTTCTACTAGTCAAATTTTCTACCAAGGTTTTACATTCCTTAAACCGACTGAAAACTTCAGCTTTACTTCTAAGAAAATAAATAAATGTCCTTCTCGAATAATCATCTATGAATGATACAAAAAACACATATTTTGATAACAAAGGAACATTAACTCGACCAAACACATCAACATGAATATAATCCAAAATTCTAGAATATTTATGAGGACTAGAATAAAATGAAGCATGGTGTTGCTTTCGATATATGCAATGTTTGCAAAAATTAAATTCAAGATTACAATCATCGAGCCCTTTAAAAATATTTTATTTTTCAAGTATTTTAAGCCTTTTTCACCAATGTGGCCAAGCCTCTGATGCCACAACATTGTCTTCTCCATTGGGAGCTTCACCTCTAAGGAATTAGCACCCACATGAACAACACCTCCTCTCTCTGCATGATCAGATTTACATGAATTTATAGAAGCACTATTAAACTGTACTACACATGCATCCAGCTTATACAAAGTTCCAATTTGTGCACCCTTAGCCAGCACCATAGGGCCTCTAGTCATTCTACACACACCATTCGAGAAAGAAACTTGCACACTAGCATCATTAAGTTTACTTATAGAAAGTAAATTTCGAGCTAGACCTGGTAAACGCATCACGTCATTGATTCCCTTTATTCTTCCGTCAGGAAACTAAATTCTGACTCTTCCATGACCAACATTCTCCATGTGAGAATAATCACCCAGATACACCCTTCCACTAGCATATTTTTTGTACTTTGAGAACCAACCCATATGAGAGGTCATGTGAAAGGAAACACCTAAGTCAATCATCCAAACATCATCTGATGCATGAGTTTCCAAGGTTGCTATGAAGGCATTTGCATCGCTCTGAGAAGATTCATTATTAGAAGAGTTGTTTTTCTTTTTCTTCTTCTTCTCCTCTTTACAATCTTTTTGAATATGTCTAATCTACCCACAATTCCAACATTTCACCTTGGACTTCTTTCCAAGAGACTTTGATATCCCCTCTGACTTGGATATAGACTTCTTGTCCTTCTTCTTGCCTCTCTCCTTTGATTTTCCTCAAACAATAAGGACCTCCTTGGCCATCTCAAAAGACTTCCTTTGCATTTCCTTTGACAGCACTGAAGCAACCACATCTTCCATCTTGAAAATGGTTGTTGTACTCCCAATAACCATTACCAAGTGATCCCATGTGTTAGGAAATGAACACAATAGGAGCATGCAATGATCCTTATAATCTATCTTCACACCCATAGACGCTAATTGAGCAATGATCATGTTAAATGCATTCAAATGATTTGTAATAGATGCTTCTTCCTCCATCTTCAAAGAGTTCAACTTGTTCCTTGGGAATAACTTATTTACTAGAGATTTCCCCTGATAAAAGTCACCAAGCTTCTTCCAAAAAAATTTCACTATCTTCTCTTCATGGACATTCAACAAAACTAAATCAAGCAAGCATAGTCTGATCAGACCCTTGGATTTTCAGTCCATTGCATCCCAGTCATCTTGTGAGGTTGCTAATGGTTTGTTAGAAGACACTACAGTCCATAACTATTGATCCAAAAGAAAATCATTCATTTTGAGTTTCCACAACTCAAAATTTCCACTATTGAACTTCTTAATTTCTATTCTTCCAAATGTGCTCTCCATCTTAGACCTATAATAAGTTTATAACTAGATTTCTTTACAAAACTCCCACTAAACATGATCAACACAAAAAACTCATCTTACCCACATGGATAACAAAGTTGGCCAAGATCTGAAACCAACTAAAAGGAGAGCAAAGTGTGGAATATGCCTTCCTAATGCTAATCTTCAGGAGAGATATACACATAAACCACTTAAAACTTTGCAATTATAGTTCATTTAAGATGCACATACAAGAATAACGGAAAAAAAAATAAAGAATGAACACCAAATTTACATGGGAAAACCCATTTGGGAAAAAACCCACACACTAAAGCAAAGATCACTTGTATTATAGTAAAATAAAAATTACATACAAGTTATAGAGCTATGCTCTTTCAAGTGTTGATTCATAGTATCAAATCGACAACATTACATTCAATCTTATCTTCAACCAACTTCCCTTCAACCCACGGTCAATCCATTTGTTACAATGCAATACACTGCACTACCATATTCAATACAACTCAACATTACATTATAGACTTCTCTATATATTTATCTCCTCCTTCAAGTCAGCTTAACCTACGTTGTTGTAGTACTGTCTCATCGACCAATGAGCATCAAGATCTTACAAGTCATTGCATGGTTATTAGAGAATTCAATTATCACCTTAGAGTTGAAGTCATCGAGCCAATGAACATGTTGATTCACATCAATGATGTGCAATCATCTAATAGCTTCATGCCACATATCGCCAATTCATCTTTCATTACCTTTAGCCTCCAACAAAGTCATATCAAAATGTTGAAGAGACATTGTAACACCTCCCACCAATATAAGGAGGTCTCACTAACAAAGCTTTAACATTCTACCAATTACCGCCATACTGCATGACACTGTTGCACCACAGTCACCTCCAAAAGACCTTCATGGGATAGCATGTTCACCGCTACACTGCAAGTTACTTTCCCCGCACTATTGCAAGCAATCACTTGGACAATTGTGGGATGGCCCGGGATCAACATTGCACCACTGCAAATTGTCTCACGCACTGCCACAAGATGACGATATGGCCCGAACTACCTCAATTCATCTTCAACCATCATTGTGGGGTGGCGAGATAACCACTACTCTACTGCCAACACCTTCCATGAACTGATGTGGGGTGGCGGGTGACACCGCCAGCCTGGACAAGCAAATGAGGATCCCCAGGTGATGATGGGTAACACCACAAGCCCTCTCTCCTCTTAAGTGAACCTAACGGTACTGTAGTAAAGCCATGAATGCAACACTTTGGGAAAACTGAGCTTGATGGCAACTGAGTTGGGGTTTCAACAATGATTTTGAGATACATTCTCAACAAAATCTAGCTATATATCATGTACATCATCAACATACACATAAAACATCACATCCATCATCAATACAACTAATAATACCCATATCATACTATCTATATCCTCATATAAATGTGTTTTAAAATACATCAATGCACTCATGAGTGAATCATCTTTACAAAGCATACACACAGCCAAAAAAGGTTCCCCTATGGTATTTATCTCATATAGCTATCCTCTTAGCCTATCTCTCTATGGATATGTGTCATTCACATCTCTACCATGTTGAGGAAATCCATGTACCTGCTCTTCTTGAGGTTACTCCTACTCTCTACCTCTATCCTCACTCAATGATCTAAAGCTTGAATCATTGCTACTCTCCAAAGCACCTACATTTAAACATTAAAAAAATGTCAAGAAAAATATACAACATTGACTAAAACTAATTGAACAATGAAAACATTTAATATTATAACACCTTATGAATTATATCAAATTTCTCCATACTAAAAGTTATAATTTTCAATCTCAAATTCATGTTCATACAATAGCTTTATTCTCCAAATCACCTCTATTTATAATATGCAAGTGAATTATTAAGAAAACTAATAGTTGACCTAGTTTTAACTCAACAACATTGGATGTATTGCCACTGTAACCTCCTCATACTCATAACACAATCATGGCCTAGTTAGAGTATAGAAAATGTTGTTTCCAACCTCAAACATAAATCTAAGTACAAATGCACCTATATTCAAATATTAAAAAAATGTTGAGCATAATAAACAAAAACAAACTACAAAGTTAACTAAGCATTCTCTCAAACCAAATATGATGCAATATTAAGAATCACTACTTATAATTCTATCTTATATGTCACATTATGAATTATATCGAATGTCTCCACAATAAAAGAAAAATATTATAATTTTTGATATCAATCACTTGAATACAATAGCTTTGTTCCCCAAAAAACATACATTTATATATACAAGTGAATTGTTAAGAAAAATAATATTTAACCTAATTTTAACTTAACAATGGTGGATGCATTGCCATCATAACCTACCTTTAACTCAACAATGGTAAAGTAAAGAAGACTTGAATCATCAAAAGTATGCATTATAATTAAAAAAACATGAATCTCACCTTGAGATGAACATTATCATACATGTCCCATATGGTAAATTAGATATGTCACTCAAGCATTCCTAAGGAGTCATCTCTTACCTTCAAAGTATCCAATATTGATTCATGATCAACATTACTAATCATCCATAGTTATTTTATTCTTGGTTTTGCATGATGCTTCAATAACTTGGAATTTATTATTACAACTAGGTGTGAATACATGAGTACTATTTAGTGCTTCTCAAATTCTACAAATGTAGTTATTCCATTTTTTTTAATCACATATGTTTGCAACCAAGTTCCAGCAATATAAATTGATCTTGTAGGATATGTAAACCCATCATCATCTATCATATCTTGTGTTAGCTTTTATTTTCCTTGCACACATCATGTCAACCAATAGTTTGATCTCTCTTCATTACCATGTGGTGCAACAACTCTATAAACATGTCCTAGTTGTAAAAGGTATGAAATATGTTCATAGTCAAATGAACTTTCCATGTCATTGAGTAAAGGTGAATGAGCTTGGGATAAAGGGGCTAGATATTGTGGAATCCATGTATCTACCCACTCACTTGACTCACAATATTTCCAATCATATTTAATACAACTATGACAAAAATAAGTTAATTCTCATGTCTAAATAGTCCTTGTACTTGCATTTGATCTTTGAAATGAATGCATCTTTGATGATTCCTTGATTCTTTGATAATCCAACCACTATCCCCTCATCATCCTACCAAAAGAACCTATGCACTTTTAAATCAAGTACCCCTCCTTGTGTAAATGCATAGTTACACCACCTAACAATAGAACTTACATCACTTAATGTAGTGCCACCTCTAATGTTTATTTTTTCTTTAACTATAGCTCTCTTCACACATGCAATTGATCTATCACGCTCCCCTTTTTTGTGCCTAGCTTCAAAAAACTCTAAATATGAGGTATAACCATCTATGCATACATTATACTCAACCAATAAAATATACAAGCATTCTTGAATTGACTGGTGCAATTATCTGACCAAATGAGATGTTGAGCCATTCTAATATCTTTTTCCTGTAAGAACTCAAAAAATTATTGAAAATAATATTGTAAATACTCTAAAAAATGAGATCAATCATCACTCATGTAAAAATGGCACTCCTTGATTATCTTCTTATTCTCCTTTGTACTATCAAAGGCATGCCTATATGTGATGTGAACAAAAATGATAATCTTAATAGAATTGTAATATTGAGATCAAACATTTTTGTGGTTGCAATGTGTAGTTTTCTGCAAAATCAACTACAAAGATAATAGTTTTAATTAGGAAAAAATCCTTACACATTTTGAGTTATTGATCTAACCATTGAGACCTGTGGCTATGTCTTGTGTACTTGTAAAAAATATTTTCTTAAAATCAGAAATAAAATCAGCAAAACCTACTTAGAACTCTTGTAACCAACTCACATCTAGAACCTTCACCTCCACTCTTCAAATTGTATTTCATAGTCTAATATCTCTTTTTCTCAACCATTTTCTTTCTAAAATCATGCTTGCTACCCTCATGAATACATTATATATATTTTGATAACTCACCACATTGTAAACACTTTTCATGTAAACAATCATTTTTATAGAATATGCTTCCATCATCTCTAATTCATAGAAATAAATATAATAAGTCCTTAGATGACTTTGGTAGCTGTATTTCACCACACTCCTATAATATTTTGTTAGTATTCAAAGTAGAATAAATATTGCACAATAGTTCATGATATATAGAAAACCCATTGCAAATTTTAAGAGACAATAAAATGGCTTACAAGATTCAAATGCCTTTTGTGAGATTTTCAAATGTGGATGTGTTTCACAAAATTGTTTGTATAATTTTGTTTGGCTACATTTTAAGTAATGTTTAGGATGTGGTGTGTGGTCTTGATCACCAATTCTTAATTTTAAAACATTGAGTGCTACTCTAGATCTAGAGTGTCAAAAAATTTGAATTTCATTCTTTGTGCTATTAATTAGCTTCTTATCAACTTGTGAAATCCTACCACTAAAATCCCAAGTATCATTTTCAAGAGGACTATCTAGTCTTGATCTTATTCCTAGTTCTCTTGATAATGTTTTACAATTTAGGCTTAATTCAAGACAAGTTTGCCTCAATAATTGAGCCTTTTTTAATTTCTTGCTTACTAATGAGGTTTTTATTACTCAATGATAAACTCTTTTATCTTTTTCCTTACTAGTCTTTCCAATAGAATTGAGCGCATTAAAAATATTTTTAACAATAATATTATTTAAATTGGACTTTTTTTTTACACAAATATTCAAGCTCTTTAATAAAGGTCTCATTTTATACATCTTTAGTAATTGTACAAAAAGTTGACATTGTTTGGTTAATGTCTTATTGGAAAACCATCGTTGAATTTTTTTTAAGCCACAACTGAATGGTTCGTGATGGCCTCTTGCCTTCAATACTTTCTATTGTGTTCTCATCAATTTCAAGTAACCATTTTGTGGTTCTTGAATGTTTCACAATTTTATTAGACTCGTTAGAAAAATATGGATTTTAGATTTCATTTTATTCTTCAAAAAGGTCCTATATTCTTATGTGATTTGGAGATACATTGAGTTTCATTGTTTCATGTGTGCTATAAATTTCATCAATGTTATAAACAAGTAGATTTTTGAGTGTAATTTCAATGTCATGGGGTTGATATTCACATTGTTCAAGCAATTTTTGATATATTTATTCTTCTTCTTCTTCTATGATGTTACTCTTATCAATAGGTGTTTCATCACATTTTGCAATATTTTCACATTCATGTTTAATATTTTTATTTTCAATGTCATAGTCACTTTCATTTTTTCAAACATTTCATTATATTCAAGATTAGAAACTCCAATTTCAATGTCATTTAAGGGAAAATAATAACCTTCACCTTCAAGAGAATTTAACATACCTTTTCTTCCCATCCTCTTCCTTTCTCTATATTTTATTTAATTGCTTCAACCTCCTCCACTTGAAGTTTCCTCTTCCTTGTGGCTTTACGATGACTATTGTTTCATGTTGTAAAAGGCACCCTAATGATTCGTAGAATCATTTTTTTTTGTGAAAGAATGTACAAAATATTAATTCTATGTATAGTGCATAGAAATTATGAGCTTCTTGAGAGCAGAGAACTTGTGGGGGTCGTTACTAGGCCCAACAATCTATTTTTCTCATTTCCCCCCCCAAAAAAATGGATATTTGTTTCTTACTCATTATGTTGTAGGAAATGAATATCTATTTCTTACAACATAGTGAAGGGAATTTCTTTTAGAAACAGATATCCCTTTCTAAAAATGGATATTCATTTCTTAAAAGTGGATCCATTAAAAAAAAAAAATTGATAATTTTTTTTCCTTTGTTTTTTACCTTAGGAATGCTTTGGAATTAGGCTTGAGAATTTCATGTTGGAAACTCAAGGGAAGACAACTGAGAGGGGAGGAGGTGAATCAGTTGTCACTGAATCATAA